>JAQFZN010002673.1:0-10772 GCA_034687075.1 Geophilus carpophagus | reverse complement strand
GTAGCATAAATACATTGTTTAAATCTGAGGTAATTTAATGAGATTATGTGAAATGAACTGTAATCATTTGATTCTTATCTTAATAGAGGGCTAGAAACTTAACTTTTCTATTACTATACCTATTCATTGAGATTTTGTTTACTAAATCTGATGTAACTTGATAATGTAATTTAATTCTTAACTCACATTTGATAATCTAAGGTTAAGTGTGATTACTTAAAAGATTATTAATTGTTTTCAGTTGATTAAATAGTGTAATTATGCTTATAACAAATTGATTGTGAATGTAATCAAGATTTTTATTTAATTTTCTTACACAGAAGAGAAAGGTTGCCAATATTTATATTCATACTAGTAAATTTAAAAAATTAGATCATTGGAAACAAGCAACAGTCAATGTAACCATGGTTGTAACAAAGTGATTCTCAATTGTCATTGGTTGTGGCAACTATAGGCTTGGATCATTACACCTGTAAAATGGGCAGAGTTTTTGTAAACAGTATAATTGATGATGTGCAGTTACACCTGGTTTATGCTACAGATCCATTAGAGTCCATCAGAAGAAAGTTTGATATAATTATTTCCTCTAAATAATTAACTATCACAGAATTTTGTAGTTTTTCTCATTTTTTTTAAATTTTAGATTTTTTTAATAGAAATTTATTAAAAATATGACAAATTATTCTGTAGCTTGCAATCATCTTTTCATTTTGTGATCAAGTTGAGAGTAAATTTTCAAATTAGATTACTATGTCTGTTAGTGCATTGTATACTTCTCGAATGTCAAATCAATAGCTATTTCTGGATCACATTCACTCAAATTTGACTCATTTGAAACACTACTTTGACTTGCCATGCAGAATCAAATTTTAAGCCGAAGAAAATGGCAAATGCTTCAAGTTAAATTTCATTTAAACTCATGTGCAAACTTGGTTTTACAAGTTCATCTAACAAACTATACATGTATTGTGTAGAAATCAATCTATTCTATTGAACAAGGACTTTTGGTGGAACCCTAACATTTACTTTGTAAACCCCATTTTGGAAATAGTGCACATGCAAATTATAAACATGGGGTACACAATCAGGGAATGTAGATATTAACATGAGTCTCAGACTACATCTAAGATATAAACTAGAAAATGAGGAGATTGTTTCTGATATGGTCTGAAGTAAGGGAACTGAAAAGGTCTTCAATCTAGAGGCAGGTGGTGTGGTAAAGGAGGAAGTTGACATGCAAGAACTATTGCCAAAATGTAGGAATTAAACAAATAAAATATCTGTGTAATCTATTATGAAAAAACCCATATGTCCAGACTAGATGGGTATTGTGGAGGTGAAAATTTATGTAGTGATTCATGCAGAGGGTGAAAAGGAACATCAAGTGGACATTATCTTTTGAGATTCCAACATATAGAAGATAGCTAGTAAGAAAAAAATCACTAGAAAATGAGAAGAAGTTAGTTTCTGATGATGGTCCAAAGAAAGGGAACTGAAAAGGCATTCCAACTAGAGGCAGGTGGTGAACGAAAGGAGGAAGTTGATGTGCTGTAACAGGCAAGATGTAGAATATAAATCTTTGGGGATCTGGGGCCGGATTCATTGAACAATTGTTAGGTGTTAACAAGATGTTACTAATTAAGCATTTTTTTCGACATTTTGACGATACTAATTTGACGGATGTAATTTTTAAAACCAACCACTGTTGGTGCCACAAAATGTCATGTGTGCTGAATTACCAATAACATTATGCATTCCTTCCAGTTTATGTTCTTACGAAATAACCTTATACGATTGACAGTATTGCTGATATATTCTTCATAAATCTGATTAAAAAGCAACTTTAAAATGTATGTTAAGTGTTTAACATACCAGGGCTTTTTTGTAAAAAAAAATAGATGCTGGTACTCAGTTGAGGTCATTAATTTTTTGGGGTACCACAACTGTATAGCCCGGACAAAATGGCCTGGACTAAAAAAAATTGACGACAATTTTTGATTTTTTTATGGCTTGGAAAGAGGTTTCAGTACTTCGTATCAGTGTGTACTGTCACGAAAAAAGCCCTGTAACATACCACGTGTTATTACCTATCCTTCAAAATTTCAGGATTTTCAAAGTGTTCCACTACAGAAAAGGTTTGAGAACCCCTGGCTTAGTAAATGTAGTCCCAGATCTCTAAAACTCATGGTTATAACCAATGAGGATCATTTTTGTTTTGAGTAATCATAATTTTCTAGCAGTTGACAAGCTTTGTGATAAATTGATTGATATCTTAAGAACTTTTTCTTACTGAGTAAGAAAGTTCTGGCTAAGAAGCTTACAGTCAATCATTGACTTCTCAGGTGTATGTAAATAAACCCTGGGTTAGTTAAAATTAGAATAAATACATACAAATTGATTAGATAGTTAAAAATTTGATGACAGTTTCAATAATCACTATGATGATAGCATGAGACACTTGTTTTCACAAATGATATTAAACTGAAATAGGATTACTGGTATTAAAATAGGAAAAATGTATGTTAGTGATGATTGGGTCACTTGAAGACAGGTGTGATTAATTTTTATTGTTTGTGATTAACCAACTTGGCCTCTGTTGTCAAATTAGTCATGTCTTCATTAAAGATATCTGACTAATCAGTGAAGAGAAATCTTTGGTTTAGTGCAATTAAATTTTAATGAAAGAAAAAGTAAATTGGCTTTATGGGTAGAATGTTTGAAGAATGTGGAAATAGGGATAGAAAGAGCTGGTTCAACTGAAAAGGTTATGACTTGGCTGCAGCTAGTTATTAATTACCATTCAACCATCATCTGTCATTTTCTAAGGTTGCTCAAATGGTACACTAATTTTGTTTAGTGGTTTTGTGATCTTGACGATTAAGTGATTAGTTTTTTGAATTATAAAGGCTAATATTTGTATCTGGGGTTTTGAATTGTGTTGTTGCTTTATATAACTTGTTTTCAACTATGTTATTGGTCAATTAGGGATATATTTATAGAAGGAATGTATCGAGTTGATGTTTGGTAAGGTCATTAGATGCATTGATTGTTTAAAGTTATTATTAAAATCAACATTTAGGCTGCATTTTGTTAATTATTAAGCACTGCGAACATAAACATTCTCAACCTAGGTTCACACATGCAGTAGTGCCGTGCATTGTGGGACAGAAGTATAGTAAAGTAGGTAATAGTAGGCAGTAGCAGTACATGATGTAGGAAAATAAAATAAAGTAAAGCAGTAGCAGTAGCAGTATGCTTAGTTGCCATCTGCCATTTTGTTTGTTATTGTTTATTGTTACTTTGATTAGGGAAATATATATATATTAGCACGTCAGAATAGGTCTTTTGCACAACAAGAAATCACCGATAAAATACAGTCAAATCCTGTTAATCGGACCAGCCGCTTATTCGGACTGAATCCTAAAGAACCGATACAAATTACAACATAGGGCATGTTCGTGTAATCGGACCAGCCGGTTATTAGGACCAGAACGACCTCGTCCCGATGTGGTTCGATTAACCGGAATCGACTGTAGTATGAATTCATGCCAGTGTTCACACAATGAAAAAGAAGAATGCACAACAGAATAAGACAATGAATGTTAGGTTAGGGCTGCTATACATGTTATTGGTGTTGCAAACACCTTTTTGTTGTTAGTTTACCCCTTTTTCGTGAGGCCAATAAATCATACTCTTTGATTATTGATAAAGATTTAGAGATGATTGGCAGATTGACATGTCTCAACTTTGTTCAGTTGAAGTTGAAATATAGGTGTGTTCAATTTGCTAATGTGAGACTGAAGTTTGTTGAAATGGCTTAGAATATACAAAATATTGTTATTTATAAAAAAGAAAATGTCATTTTAGTGACTAGCTTAACAAAGTTGACCACACCTATTGCATTACAACCACATAGGAGACATGGGAGATGTCCAAACTGTGTTGAGTCTTTACATTTTGTAGATTAAAATCATTGAAGAAGAACCTGTAATTTCATATTTGGTCTTCTTAATGTAGTTAATTTGTTAGATATGATTATGATTACTATGTCAAAAGTTAGCATACTTTTAAGTAGTAACAATATTGTTACAACCCCTATTTTGAATATATATATGGGAATTCATCCAAAGTTGATATAATAAGAAAATTTGTGTTAGAGTTTAGGTGAGCTTTAAGATTGTTTGTTATCAAGCACATAGATATATGTGAACCAATCAGTTTCATTGGCTACAGGAAGTTTGCATTGCATTTGAGGGGTGATTTAGCTCAATAGATTCTTGCTGATATTTAAAGTAACACTGTATGAAAGACCTTAGGTAGCTATTTGTTAACTGTCAAACATGCAATTGAAGCACCAAATATGAGTTACACTAGGTAGTTTGCCAATACCAATACAGCAGAACCTTAATTATACACATTTTCAATTATCCTGATTATAAAAAACAACTTTGACTTACTAAAAAAGAAAGTGGACATTACCTGTTGTTATCTATATACAAAAAGGTAGCTATCTTATGATACAAATGATGGTTCCATGGAAGAGGACTTAAGTCAGTCATATTGATTGATTTTGATTGAAAAGTGAACTGGAATTTATTTAAAAGCAATACAAAACTTTGCTATATTAATTAAATTAATTAGTACAAAAGATTTTAAATTGAATTGATTCAAGTAAGAAATTCTCTACATTATATCTAATATTGTTTTGTGTAGTTTTTATGACACAAGTGACAGTCATGTTACATATTCCCCAGCCATTTTTTTCAGTAGTAAAAATGATGTAATAAAATTAATGCAGGTGTGCAATAATCCTGTGTATGGAAACATAATGTAGATCCAGAACAATGTCTGGATCAATCTTAAGGTAGATAGGAACGAAGGTTTTGCTATTTTTAAGTTTTTGTTTCATCCTTTTTTCTCTCCTCCCCTTTTCTCCCTGTTAGTTACATCCATCATGACATCGATCAGTCTGGCTGGCGATTGAATTACACCCGTGTATCAATTCTTAATTAGGCATATTGCTTCACTTTAATGATTTTTCTTGCAGTTTATTTTTTTCTCCACTTTAATGGTAGCTAGGTTGATGAGTAGAAAACAATTGCTTTTCTTCAATGTATTGAGATTACAAATATTTAACTTGAAAATTTATGGGATATAAATCAGCGTTTCCCAGCCACCGGTCTGCAGAGATTTTCTGCCGGTCTACGGAAATGGTTCTCGCAATAAGATCATCGTTTGTTATTTCTACCTGTTGTAATATAAGATTAAAAACTAATAAACAAAATACTATGTAAATAAAAGTTTTTATTCCTGTGTTACCGGTACGCAAAATTTGTCTTCTATTTTCATCTGTCCACAGGTGTAAAAAGGTTGGGAAATGTGGATATAAATGATATTTCCAAGACTTTTAAAGCGGGAATTACTTTATATTGCACTTCAGAGCTGAAGTTAGAAAATTAGCAGAGCCTATGCTGTATGTGTATTGTAAAAATCAGAGAGGATGTTTCTGACAGAATCTCAAATGTAATGTTTATTTAACGTATTGGAATGTTAAAAGGCACAGGATATATGCCATTCACTTAAAACAAAACAAGATATACTCCTTATGCTGTTGTATACCTTCCATTACAGCCCTGATTGCAATCAATAGTGAGTCTTGGCAAGTGTGGGTTAACCTGATGAAAACTTAAAGATATTTCACTATTTGCAGTGGTGGATCTATCATTTTTCCTGGAGTTGGCTTATGAAAATTTGCTGTTTCTTCATTCAAAAATGAAATTAGAAACATGTCTACTTGACTTTGCTCAACCTACAAAGCTACGCCATTCTCTAACATTTTTTTACTGCCACTAATTATTGGTGGAAACAAGTGTGAATTTAGAACTGTTGTATTTCTGTGATTCTAAAAGGGTATGATTTATCGGCTTGACAAAAAAGGGTAAACTAACAACAAAAAGGTGGTTAAAACGTCAATAAAATGTATAGAACGTCATAGAAATCTTTTGCAGGACAAAAAAATTATTTCCCGACAAAAGTAATTTAGGGAACATATTTATATTCAGTCCTAGACTATGCTGATGTGCCAATGTATATTTCCCATTCTAATGACATTGATTGTAAGATGTCTTAATTTTAATACCGACAATAGAAAAAATTCAAAGCTTTGATTCTAAGATGCTTTATTAACAAAACAAATAACACTATTTTAAGACAATGTGTTCAAATGAAAGCATTAAACAAGTCCAATTTGATTGGACAAATTGCCTGGTCAGTCATTTTGCATGCAATTGTAAGACACCATTGATTCTAAGGTGCATCCAGTTTTAGAGACATTAAACTGTGGGAAGAATGTGCTCTTGGAATTGAAGAAATACACTAAATCTGAAGCAATCAAAAGAGCAATTTTTCTTTGTTGAATATTTAATAAGTTCATAATGATCTGCTTTAAGCTGAACAGATTAGTTGGATAGTTAGATACATAAAAATTATTGAACACCAAAATTACTGATGACCAAAAATAGTTTTCATTTTTTACCAACACTTAGGTATTAACAAGTGCTATGCAACTAGCAAAATATGTACTGTATCTATTCAAATTTTCTGCACTACCCATAAATATTTCTACTACCCTCGGTTTAAGAATGACTTGTCTAGGCCCATTTACAAAGATAGATTATTGGTTCCAATAAGGCTGGTTTGAGGCAGTTTACTATAACTTACTATAATATTCTGTCACACCCTAATATTACAAGTAAATAGATCTTACCCAGAAGTATCATAGTATCAATTGGTACCCAGTAAATTGAGTCTGCTTACTATTATCCAGCTGGGTGATGTTTTTGTTTATTTTGTTTATTCTGTGGCTACAATTAGAGGGCGGTTTTTAATCGATGAAGAATGGTCCATATTAAGCAAGTTCATTTTCGAATCTTCCTGCTGCTTCAACTTCTTTTTTATTTTCTTTATTTATTTAGTGGCGAATCAATAATTTTGTGTAAATTTAAAGGTGATAAGGGAATAAATACATATGGTATTGGAAAAGGGAAAGTTTTGCTCAATAGGTGTCATCAGATAGCAATGCTAATTGTGACTTGTCATACACTATTAAGGGGTTAGCAACCTTTAAACTTGACAATCTGTAAGGTGTGTAATAGGGTTGGGATCAATTGTAGATTGACAGTATAAATTTAAAGTTGAGTTTAAAGAATAGGAGAATTTATAAGAGAATTTTCTATTTTGTATTGACATTTAAACTTGAAATTATTTTTTTTTCATTTGTTGAAGTATTAATGAATGTTACAAGCCTTTCCAATTTTCTTGAGTATTGGGAAAATGTTGGTAGGAAGTACCTTAATCTTAGGGAGAAGATTGAAAAGGTATTAAACAGTAATGTAAAGGAGATAGTACATGTGGAAAAAAATAATAATTGAGACTTAATTCTGTCCAAATAATTTATGCAATCAAAGCATGTTGAATGGATCTGTAAACTTTTCTTCTGGATGATTAAGTTGATATTGTTTAAGTTCATGGTATGGATAATCTATCAGCAGGATTGGCTGTTGCTTCTGCTGTAGTTAGCAGCAAGTTTTTAGCACGCTAATGATGAATTTGTAATGAAATTTCTGCAAAATTATCACTGGAATGAGTTTGCGTCAGTGCATTTTCAAGTTATAGTTATAAAGTTATGTTCTTATAACTGGTTGTAATTGTTAAAATAATGTATAACACAAGGTTTTCTGCACTAAAATTATAAATAGCAGAACCAATCAGATAGTTTTCGACTAACGACGTCACCAGCCTGAATGAAACTTGGATATTTTCAATATGGTGGTGCCAAACACTTAGATTGGTAGTGTTTACCTTAGGGATTTGTGGAATACCGAAAGGTCTTAAATAACAAATATCGAATAGTATCAAATATTCAAAAATCTTGAATAACAAACATTATTTTAACTATTTTATTTTTGAAATAAATTTAATTTAAAAAATAGTGAGGACTTAAATGAAAATTTAATACACTCATACTTTGCTATAGGGCCGCTCTTTATACAGCCTTTGTTAATTATGGCATTTTTTTGATTTACGGTCCACAATTTTCGTTATACGGCCAAAAAATACTGAACATGCAGTGATTTGTTTTACGGCCAACTTATCTGGAATGTGTCTAGGCCGTAAAGCAAGGTATGAGTGTATTTAAAATTGCAAATCATCATTTTTTTATTATAATCTTTTTAAATATATTTTATTATATAGTTTTTTCATATTTATATTTGATCGAATATTCGATTTTCAAATAGACCAACTTTAGTATTTGGTCGAATGTCTAATAGCTAATTTCAAGTCGAATAGGCTGAATACCAAATACTTCTCAAATATTTGCCACATCCCTGGTTTACGTGCAACTTTTATTTCTTATAGGACTAAATATTTCTGTTACAGTTGTTAGGTAAATTACATTTAACATGATTTTTATTCTCAAAAATTTGTTTTAAACAGGTACAGATTGTGGTGCAGCATATAAATTAGTGGGTATCACTAAAACCCGAACGGATTAGTCAGAATACCAAGGTGCTCCTACATTTCCCGATTATGCAATTAAGCACTACCTAAATTTATAGTGCAATGGAAAACTAGACATGCGCAAACAGAAAAAATTATAGAAGTTACACTGCACCTCATGATCATAAATACATAATTTATATAGGAGAACCTTTGCGCAAACTCACTATTGATGTAATTTCATTGTTACATCTTTATTGGTTGATGCAATAGCTATAGCGATAACAAGCTACTGGTTACAGTAGTTAATGGTAGCAGTTTTGAAAGATTGGATTTATTAATATACAGAAAATTATTATGGATTCTTGTAATTATATTATCTGAATTGTTATTTGGTGATAAGGAATTCATTTTAATGTAATAATGCATCTATGTCTGTGGGTGGTAATCATCATATATGTTCTCAACCTTAGAACACTGCACTTCACCAGATCTTACTTAATTCTATAAAAAAATTAATGGAGAATAAATAGATGTGATTATAAAAGTAGTAAATTAACAATGATTTTTTTGCTTGAATTAATCATGTTCTCCTAATTTTAACAAAACAATCACTTTTCCTGCCTATTTTAATGAAAAACAAATATATATAACCTACTCTCGACTTTGTAATGTCACTTGATCTCTTAAGTTATAAGCAGAGTGTAAACAATTTAAAGTATTTCTTCGAAACAAATGAATTCTAATAATTTGTCATACAAATTTCATTATTCTAATAATTTGTCATTTAAATTTCATTATTCTAATAATTTGTCATTCAAATTTCATTATTCTAATAATTTGTCATTCAAATTTCATTATTCTAATAATTTGTCATTAACTGGTAGTCCCCGATTTACGAACCGATCTTTACTATTCGTGTTTGTAACCTTATCGGCAATTTTTAAAATTATTTCGCCAACTATTTATCAAGTAAACAAATTATCCTAATTATTACTGCACGCACCTGTATGATTATATCTGGCACCATCCTGTGATTAATATCAAGAATTGTAAATAAACAATTAGTTTGTGAGTTTGAGCTAGTTAAAAAGAGATTGAAGAGTCAAGCTCTAAAGTTCAAAGGTGAACTATAGAGGAGAAAGCAAGTGAAAATAGCATTTAATCCTGCTTGACTCTTGTTAGGATAAGATTTATTACTTTACTTAACTATATTTAATATTAATTATTACTATTTTTTTAAAAAAAATGAAGGTTTTGATTATTTCTGATTTAATTTCTGATTTAAAATGGCAGGTACATTCCTTTCTCTAGTGCTTTGTCTATAACAGATTTTAAGATTTATCTGTTATTACATTATTCATCTTATTTTTTTATATCAACATTATTTTATTGTGTAATTCTATTACATTTTCTAAGAAGTGTGCTGTGCTGTTTTTAGTTAATGTATTTGAATCGATTTTTGAAACGTCACTCAACATCGCAGAGTCCGTTAATTTTTTTTTCTTTTCTTTTTAAATAAATTAACGGTTTTATCATTCATTAAAGTAGGGTTGAATAATTTGGGTGTGAGTAATTAAAAAGTAATGAAGAATTTGATAGATTAACTCGGTTTTAATTCGTATTGATACACGAGCTAAGTTAGGCTTAAAGAGTTGAAACGGGGAATAACAAGGCGGCGGTATCTTCCTACAGCTAGCCGTTTATTTTTACGAGTCCCGCACTGCACGTAGGGATTGTTATCTGGGTTGCTAGGATACCTGTTGATCCTAACGTCTGAAATAGTATTAACTCACGAAATATGTCAGGGTTTTCACGATATTTCTCGTGATTGAGTACCGAGTTGAGGATGAGAACGTTAAGCAATTTGTTTGCAATTGATTATGAATAATATTTCTAGTTTTTTTATTTTATTACTCGAGTTAACGGCCGAGCGATACCCTTTGTTATAAGTGAGTTTGTGTCTGTAGCAAGATGACGTCGAACGACGCCCACTTGTTGAACGTTGCGTACGAGGTGAATTCGAAGCGTAGATTTTGAGTTTAACGATTGATTTGTCGTGTTTGTTATAAGTTAACAGTAAATTTGGGTTCAGGGGTTTAATTTAATAAAAAGATGTGTTTAAATTTTTTATTTCGAGTCGAAGAAATTAAAGAAAAAAAATTCAAGTCGGTAGATAATGAGATACACAATGAAACCACGCGATAGTGCTGCCATCGTGCGGTCGGGAAGGAACATTTTTTCAAATTTTTTTCTTTTTTTGTTGAAATTCT
>JAQFZN010002672.1:0-10774 GCA_034687075.1 Geophilus carpophagus | reverse complement strand
TTCAGAAATAATTGAAAATAAAAAAATATTATTGTCAATGAGTCCCAAGAATAAGCCAAATTATAGTTTATTAAACAACTTCAAGATTGTAATTATTAAAAATAAATAAAATAAAAAAATATTAGTATTTTTTTCTCACTTTTCCTTAACGTGCCCGTCTTACCCCGCTTTCCCCTAAAATTCAAACTCATCATATTTATCATATCAAAGTTGACTTGCCATTCGATCCAGTGCATAACAACATTCCATCAAAACTAACTGTTAAAAATTGTAAAACATTTTCGGAGTCATGTTGGAAATATTCCAATTCAATTCCTTCATTAATTTTTTCCAAAATTTAATATGGCCGAATCCACTTGCTGATATGATGAAATCAGTTTTTGTAACTGCAATGTGAGTTACTATTTCACTATGCATGTAGCTTTTATGTATAGTTCTGCCCGGTGGAATATTGCTCAAAAAAACTTCCCTGAGGTAAAACTTTTATCTTTTTCGGTAAAGGTCCAATACAATACGAATCAGAAGATTCATCTTTACCTCTCGGTCGTTTAAGGTCTATGGTTTAGATTGTTTCGTTGTTTCTATTAAGGATATATTTTCCGCAGGTGCGAAATAATCGATTAACCATTGATTCCAACTGTCGAATTTTCTTTAACCAACGTATGGCTTTGCTGCGGTGAAAATTTTTTCTTGCTCAGTCTATTCCGCTAAGCTGGCGGCTTTTCAGTGCTGACTATGAAAATCTCTGCATCTTCAAAATTATTGCCATAGAATTCCATTAAATTTTTAGTTTTATTAGCCTTCCGTTGCAATTTATTGTCGACTAAGAATTTGATAGAATTTTGTCCACTGTAAAAATATTCTACAGTATTATTTATATACCCATATTGCCTGGACGTCAACCGAACCGAACCAGACCATGACCAGGTCTAACGTAAACACTACATCTATTAAGTAGATATTATGATGACATATTTTATAAATGCAGTACTTTGATGAAATATTTATAATAAAATAAAAAATTATAATGAAAATAATATTTAATCGATCAAAAAAATTAAGTTACACAATTTTCCTTTAAATAATTACAAATAAATAATTTAATTTTTTACTAATTTTAATAAATGAAAAAAAATCATTTAAAAAAAATTGCAGATTACGAATTCGTGAAAAAAAATCAATTTAAACCTAAAACCAATTATCTTTTCTATTTTCTAATCAAAACAAATGTTGGACGGATTATCTGATAGAGGGTGCTTATTCAATTCGAAATATGGTACCATACATTTAGAATTCACGGTTTCCAAACTCGGATTCGGGAATCGGGCGGCCGGAACGCCAAAACTTAATGAGCAAATTATCTGAGCATATTATCACTCTTTTTTTCTACTAAAAAAAAAACAAAAAAAAACGGCACATTAAATTTAAAAAAGGATTATTCATTAATAAAAACAATGTTCGGACGTCGAGGGTTTCCCGTGTCTTCGGGCACAGTCTCAAAACCTTCGAAATTGAGATCGATAATTTAGGTTCTTGAAACTCTTGAAAAATTCCATGTTTTTCTACGTCGCGCTCCAATTCCTAACTTCTGCGGTGTTTAGATGTCGGTAGTTATCGCCTCTCTACTAAAACTCTGCAACTATCCAGATTACCATTGACATGGAGGCAATTTTAAACGTTCTTTAAGATATTCACTTCAACCTGTAAAAATAATTAAAATATAGTATTACAGAAAAAAATAATAAAATTTATCCCAAATCGATTGGTTGCGTGGACTACACTTGTGGTAATACCAGTTGTCATGACAACGAGAAACCATAACATTAAGAAAGTGCATGGAAACTATTGAGGCACCCAGAGATGGGGTGAGCGGCTGGCCCCCTTCCTAAAACTCAGGAATCACAGCCGCTGTTAAACGCCATCCCGAGTGGATATTCGAAAATGAAAATCTTTGTATATCAATGTATAAAAATTACCTTTTTTCATACAATATAGCAGTTGTTTTCGAATCCACATGCAATCTTATACTATTGACAAAATTATTGGCTGATATTTCATCTGTTATTTTATCTACTTCAATCCTGGCTAAGAAATCCAATTTGCATTTGCAAAAATCGAAATTTTCCGGTAATGGTCCAATGTCCCAATCTTTTTCATCATCTTTCAGGCGAAATATTTCCACGGGTTTTCTTTCTAATTCTTCTAAGTGTTTCTGTACCAGGTATCGTCCATTGTGCATTTGCCATCAGTTAAGAAAACATCGTTACTCGGTTATGCGTAAGTTGTTTTTAGTTTGGATGTACCGGGGATCCGATTGGTGCTAAAAGTTTTTCCATTATAGCCCATTATTGGAAGCTCAGACTATTGGCTACGAATAAATTCGGTGCCAGAAACCCTTGATGTCCGAACAAGCTTCGGTAGTACCGGCCGCCCGACTAACAGTTCTAGTCGAAGCAGGACTTGTTTTGGTTTTGTTATGGTTGGTTGCTTGGAGACGAAATTATCAATGCAAAGTAAGTGTATTTTTAATGTTTTGTGATTTGATTGAACGATCAATAGAATTTTCTGATGAATGAGAATAAACTGAATACGGTAAGATTTTAATCATTTTGTTCATAATTACAGCTGTAGATGTATTGAAAATTGATTTTTTTGTTCTGATAACAGCGAATGTTTATTTTACTATTCAGGTAGGGCAGGGCCGGATTTACATATAAGCAAAAAAAAAGTAGAAAAAATATTATAATGATTTTGATGTTTTTGATGTGAATGAATGTACCCAGTATTTAAATCAGGAATATAATATATATTTTTAACTTTGTAAGTAATTCTTTTCTTTGTTGCATATGTATTTATATTTATTATATGTACATAAAGAGATAATAAATAATATGTCTATTTTTTAGATTTTTAAAATTAATTTTTTTTTTGGAGAGGGGGACCCCAAAAAAATGTTTGCTTAGGGTCCCGCAATACTTAAATCCAGGGGAGAGCCTAAAATGCGAAAGTAAGGGAAAAGTCAGAAGTCGCTGAATTGTTGGAATTTTCTGACTTTTCCCTTCAGGTTTTAGCAGTGCCTTGTATTCATTCGCCGCACCCTAACTTCTATACTGTTGGCCGTAAATCTCAATTCACGGCCCGCGATTCTATAAGTCTATAAGGCCCGGAGCAAATGGAGGCGTACCAGGCGTGCATAGCTCTGTGCTTAGCTTTTTTAAGCGCCAAAAAGTTGCTTCCCGAAGCAAATGAAGGCATACTAGAAATACCTTGATACTTGGCATGCTCAAATTCCACACTGAGCATGCTCAGATATAACTTCCTGTGTAAATATTCAATTTTTTTAGTTCATTTAAAAAATATCTTTTTAATATAAAACATTTTCTTAATTTAAGATTTATTTAGATTTATAAATTAATTCATTTATCTTTGTAAAAAACTACAAATAACTTCTCCTAGGAATTGTCCAGTGTGGTGCCATGCTGTCTCAAGTCAGGTGTTGCAAGAAACAAAATTGGTTGCCACCAAAAGGTGGTATACAAAAATGTAAAAAAAAAAGAAAAAATTTGAAATTTTTCTGATTTTTAGTCACAAAACTTCCCACAAGCGTAGCATGCTTGAGAATCAAAAGGAATTTGATCCTGCTCCCAAGCATGAAAAACCTGCTTCTATGCTTGAAAGCTATGCTTGTTCTCGATTTTCAAGCCATGCACACCCAATACGCTTCCATTTGCTCTGGGCCTAAGTCTATAAGTAAATGTTGATTTGTCGGAACGTACATGTTCCGACTATTGTTGGCCATGAATGGGGACTCACGGCCTGCATGTATACAAGTCTGAAGTGCCCTGCATTTCTGATCATTCATTTTCAATAAACTATCTTCTAAAATTAACTGATTGGCGCTTAAAAAAGCTAAGCGCAGACTTACGCACGCCCAATACGCCTCCATTTGCTCCGGGCCTTATTCATCAAAATATTACAAAAGACAGAAGATAATAATAATTTGTTGAAATATTTAGACTTTAAATTTTAGTTTTACTGTTTTAGATTTATTTTTAATAAAGAAACTAAACAAGTTAGAAGTGGACTGCACTTCCGACATATAAACACGGAGTCTCCATTCACAGCCAACAATAGTCGGAACAAGTACGTTCCGACAAATCAACATTTTCTATCTGTCTTATTTGTTCAAAAAATTATGCAAGACAGAAGAAAATGTCGATTTGTCAGAATATTCCGACTTTTAATTTTAGTTTTATTGTCTTAAAATTTATATTTAAAATTTATATCCGACTTATAGATGTGAGGGATAAAATGATTAAGGCAGAGACTTATTGAATAAAATAGAAAATGTAGATGTGTTTATTCACAGCTTGGAATAGAACACATAGAGCTTCTTGCTCTTACATGAGATGAGTACAGTAGATATGATCAGAACATAATGAGAAGTAATTCTTAACAATCATTGCAACTTATATAGCTTTACATATAACGGTTATGTCTGCACGTGCGAGACATCTAGACCTTTGTTTCAATCCTAATGTGACAACTCCAATTGTTGTCTGTCTAGACACTTGGTGCGTGCAATTACAATCATTATTCTTTATAATAACAATTATACACTCTTAGTTAATAAATGTCTTAAATCATATCCCCACATAGACACATGGGCCATGAATTGAGATTCACGAACAACAGTATAGAAATTAGGGTGCCGCAATTGAATATGAGGCACTGCTAAAACCTGAAGGGGAAAGTCGGAGAATTCCGATAATTCAGTGGCTTCTGACTTTTTCCTTACTTCCGTATTTTATGCTCTCCCAACTCCAGTCCTGAGGTAGGGTCGCAATAGCAACTTGATCCGTTCGGAGCTGGTGTGAAGTTAGAAAACAGTGTCGGCCTGACCAGCAAAAATAATAAATTGTTGTTTATTTTATTTTAATGGAATGGATACTTTATCAGATTTGGATCATGCTTTAAATATATATGCTGTAATTTGAATATGGGCTAAAAATAAATTTATAGCATGTTTAAAATTTGCTTAAAATAATGATGCATACTTGTAAAAATGATGCACGGAGTCTGAATTTTAAACAAGAATTGCAATGTTTAAATGTAAAAAATTAAAAATTTCAAAATTACAAAATACCAATTGTTATCAATACCTACAGTCTGTTAAACCAAACACCCAAATTATTTTACAAACATGTGAATTTAATATAAATTTAAATTATCAATTGAAATAAATGACATGTGAGGAATTCAATAAAACATGTTAAATTCCATTGATATTGTTGCATCATTGTTTTTCAACTTATAATTTTAAACTAACAATGCTATGCAAAAAATGAAAATTGTAAAGTTGTAGACAACTATTTGTTTAGTACATTGCTACATTAAAATTTTTTTGTTTGTAGTACTTTTTTCCTAAAAATTTGAAAAAACTAAAAAAATGATTTTTATTGCATGTGATGATTCTCACTGCAATTAATTTAAAAAAGAAAAATAATGAGGTGCCAAAATCATTAAAGCCAAGCCTAAAAAATGTCACCATCTGCTACAATACAAGTCTGCATACACTTCATTTGATCACACACAACACTATCCAAGATCTGTGGAGTAATGTTTGCACATGCATCAATAGTTCTGTTTTGAAGGATATTTCTAGTGTTTGGTAGAGTGCTGTAAACTATGTCTACCAAATATCCCCACAAAAAACTGTCACAAGGTGTAAGATCTGGGGAACAATGTGGCCATGTAATTGGACTACCACCAACCTGTGATGGCCTTTTGGACATATGTCTTGAGGCTATCACGGGACATGGATCCACCATTCAGGGTACATCAGGAAGCTCCACCTTCCAATCACGTGACCTTTTTGAGCCCTACCGCTGAGGCTCAGTCAGTCTCGAACTGGACACAGACCAGAGAGGTTCTCCGGTCTGTGGTCTAGTCTGTGATTGACACACGAGCAGCACAGATAGAGATGGGTCTCTCCTGGCTGGCTTTGATGTCTAAACAGTGCAATTATTTGAGTCTTCTCGATGATTCCTTGTTAGGCACTTGATCAACACTAGTCCTGTGGCTGAGAGCCATGGAACTTTTCGTTTAAATCATCATGACTTGCGATTTTGTGACGAGTCATGGGCAACAGGATTCAGGATGGTGCTGACTGTCAGTGACATGATGAGCAGGTTAAGGGGTTCAGGGGATCCTTTTAACTACTCGAATAAATACTGACTTAAGTTATTGCTTGAGTCTCGTTTTATTTGTGTCTGTCCCTTCTAGCTGCCTAATGCACTCAAAATGTATTAGACAGTCCGAAAGACAGTTACAATTGGGGGCCTATTCTTAGGATTTGAACTAGTTACAACATCAATTTGTTGTGGACAAAATTCTTTTCCTAGGCCAATTCTCTTGTGCTGTAGAACTTTGGATTTATTCAAAATCCTTGTCCTTTGCCAAGTTGTAAAAATTAGATAAATTTTCTGTCAAGTGTAGTACGCTTGACATGATATTTATTTACCTAGTCACGACTATAAATTTTGGTGTTGGACCCAGAAAAAGTGTTGTTTCTGACCTGCTAAGCGCCTATCGGCTGTAAAAAAGCAAGAAAGTAATGATCACTTTTCTTGTGCAATACCACTTCCGAGATGGACTTGCGGTACACAAGCATTTGTTCACCTATAGTGTGCATGGCGGTTTGGTAGATTTTTTGTTGCAAAAAATCAGAAATTTGCCAACCCTCTAGCTTGAAGTTGTGAAATCAACGAGAACCATTTGGGTTGCGAAACTTTTAAGACCGAACGATGGTTAACAGAATATGAGATGTTTCATGCTTGCAAGTGCTGGGATTTATTCGCACTTGTACTGCAAGATCCCATATTTAAAATAATAGCTGTTTTTACTCGAAAGTTTCATCTTCATACCAGGCACTTTTGACATTAATTTGTCATTGGGGTTTTGGAGAGTGGAGGGAGTGATCAGGGAACTTTTGGAACTCTCTAACATAATCTCAAGTGACTTATGTGTGAAAACCTAAGTTGGAACCGTGTGTCTACTGCAATTGAGCGGGAATCCACAGCGGTTCACAATTTAAATAGACCATTTGCCTATTTAATGATTCTATTTTTTCTGCTTTTCCTATCATTTCTCTAAGGAGTTTTTATTTTCGTCTTTGTGAATGGTAGTCCAGATGGGTTCTGGCAAGTTCTCGATGCAGCTTTGGCTAATTCACCAAATTGCATTGAAAAAACAGCTGTTGATTTGGGTCTACCGTCCACACAGCCTTTTTTGATATTTTCTATCTCCAAAAATATTGCTAAGACTGAACTTATTTGTTATTTGTGCAAGGTTTCTGACCAGGTTGGGCATTAGGCCGATAGTTTTTCAAGAGAAATTTGCCTAATGCACTAGGGTGGTGCCATCAGTTCCTCTGCACTAGGGTGGTGCCATCAGTTCCTCTGCACCAGGCGCAATCTTGAAGGGGGCACAAAATTTGCATCCCCCATAAGTTTTTGTGCCCCACAATCAGGGCCGGCTATAAGGAGGTGTAGGGTGTGCACCACTCAGGGCTTTGTGATTAGTTAGGCCCCACACTGGCCATTAATCAAATAATAAAATATGTCATTTTAATTTTTACACTGGCAACCTTGGATTTCTTTATTCTATGTTATAAAATTTGTTAAATTAAAATTTAATGTTTGATTCAAATATCAAACTCTTTTAATAATTGGAAATTACTAGACAATGTTTCAAAGTTTTGAATTAACCTTTTAAAAAAATTGAAGTATTGGTTTTGATGATTTTTGTGCTTTCTTATTATTCATTTTTTTTTAAATTATTCTTTGTAATAAAAATCATCACATGCAATAAAAATCATTTATTCGATTAGCATTTTTAATGTGTGATATAATATCTAACTCATTTACTAATAATTTTTCCCGATTCGTTTCTTCACTTAATGGCCACCATTATCCATCCGAGATTATAAAAGTTTATCGATTTATCCAATCCAAGATTTTATTAAATTTTGCTTCTTGCGCAGCATTTTCTTCACACTTGTAAACAGATTTATTAAAAAAAATCAAATCAGTTATTACTTGTCATTGTCTATTGCTTTATATTACTGTGCTCCTTGAAGCCGTTCCATCACTTCATCGATGCTTGTTTCATCGATGAAGTGCAAAAATGGGTCGTCTCATCGAGGACCACTTCATCAACATGCTATATGTATGTCCATGTCATTTGTATGTGAAACCCCGTGTTTCATCCATCTTGAGATTAGCAATATTCTCAGTCACCTGTAAATGACATCATTCAACTTTGTGTGTTTCAGTCACACATGGGGTTCGACGAATCATATCGATTCGACAAATATCGAATCGAATCGATTCAGATTTGAATTTAATTTGATGAAAATTTCAATTAATCCGATTTGATTCGGATTCAATTCGGATTCGGATTTGTATGCAAATAATTAAATTGTAATTTTAAAAATATAATTAAAAATAAGGATTACAAAAATATATTTCTGCTGTAATCGAATAATGGCTGAGGAAGAGTATGAAGCATATAATTTATCAACTTTGCTATGAAGTAAATGAAATTCGTGTGTTTGATTCGATTTGGATTCGATTTGGATTCTGATTCGATTCGATTCGGGTTCGATTCGATTCGATTACAATGTTTAAACAAATGGTTCGATTCGAATTTGATTTGATTAGAATTTTTGTACTAATGGTTCGATTCGCATTCAATTCGCTGAATGGAACCCCCAAGTGTGGTTTCAGTCACTTTTTATCACATAACTTGAAAACTGTTTCCAACTATCTCATACAGGTAAAGTTTGACTGCTTTTTCCCTTCACTTTATCTCCTAAAATGCAGACTTTATAATTGTTCTATCATTTCTGCAGCTGCAGCTCAGTTGAGAAATGAGAAAAACTGCTGATAAAATTTGCCAGACAAACACAGTTGATAAATAACAAGTTATCAACTTTAAAAGTTGCCTCGATGTAATGATTTTCGATGAACTGAACCTATTCCCCTATTAGGAAGAGTATGTTGACTTGAAAAAAATTCGGTTATGCATATGCACAAATTGGCGAAAATAAATTGATTCTTAATGTTTCAGACTGCTTGTCTATTTAGAAAATTAGTGACAGTAAAAAGCTTCAAATAATGTTAAGAAAATACTTTTTATATTATTTACTTTGTAAATTTAAAGTTATTTGCAAAAACATACTTCCATAATACTTTTATTCTCATCTTTTTGATACATTGGCATTTCATAAAGTACTTTAGGCCGTGACAATTTTGAAGCAAACAATACTTGTAGCAGTCAGAGACGGATTTAACGGCGGGCGCACCGGGCCCCGACTGTTGAGAGGCCCCACAAAACTCCAACTTTAAACTTTAAAAACATGTATTTTTACTTTCCCTATTTCTCTCATTTTTTAAGAGGCCCAATATTTTTTTTCTGCACCCGGGGCCTTAACCGACCTTAATCCGCCTCTGGTAGCAGTTCTCTCAAATACTAAATTATCGTCAAGTAAATCTATGCATACTCTCTATTTAAATTAATCTTATCTTACAAGTTAGTTTAGTGTTTAGGACGGCAAAGTAGCATACACCATACCAATAAGTCCTTAACGTGACATGGTATAAATTTCAGGCGATTGAAAATTTTATAGTTTCTAAAGCCTGGTTTTCATGTGCGCAGGCAGGAGACAAGGGCGGGCGATTTTTGAACAGAACAGGAAATAATTTTAAGCCATGTGATTAGGCTTCTAGCACACGCCTGCCCTTGTTCATTTTCATGTGGACCGGCTTTCTTATTTAGGTTAGGCTAGCAATAATTTTACAATTATTGCTTCTTCATAAGAATAAAGAAAAATATAAGAAAAAACAATTTATCTTTTTCTTCCTGTTTTGCTGCAGCTTTTTTTGGCTTTGCAGCTGCAGAAATTGAAGCACATGTGGTCATAGTAAACTTCAAGTTTGAAAATGTTGCCATCTTGGAAACATGCTAGGCCTCTGATTGGCTGGCCAGGCATGATGTCATGCAATTTTTGAAGCAGACGATAGTGCAAAGCTAGTGACAAT
Organism: Geophilus carpophagus; assembly: GCA_034687075.1. Classification (NCBI taxonomy): domain Eukaryota; kingdom Metazoa; phylum Arthropoda; class Chilopoda; order Geophilomorpha; family Geophilidae; genus Geophilus; species Geophilus carpophagus. The sequence goes on along the minus strand of JAQFZN010002672.1, from coordinate 671 downwards.
TGAGGCAAGCGGGTAACAATTACCCGCCTCAGCTTCCGCTTTCGCACACATGAAAAAAGCAGGGTGCAAAATCCAAAGCTGATGATTTTACCCGCTTTGACCAAAAATCGCCCGCTTTCATCACTTACCAGCGCACATGAAAACCAGGCTTAAAGCACGTAGCAAATTCCCATTGGTAAAATGCAGTAACACTGGTCTATCTAAAAATAACAATTAAATTATAAAAGTTATTTATAATTTATTTATTTTTTATTCAAATTAATTTACTCTTAGATCCACTAATCACGAGATCGAGTTTTGCTGTAACAATAGCACAAGTCACTTCGCTCTCATGTCCAGTAGGTGTAGCGCGGGGCGCTGAAACATCACCTTCTCCTGTAATTGTTTTTTTTAGCATTCCAAAAGAATTAAGTTACACACACAATTTTGCTTTAAATAATTACATATAAATAGTTTAATATTTTACTAATTTCAATAACTTGAAAAAACTCATACCTAAAAAATTGCAGGTTACAAACTCATGAAAAAATATAAATTTTAAAATAAAATCAATTTTACTTTTTATTTTCAAATCAAAACAAATATTGGACGGATTACAACCCCTGGCAAAAAGTTTTTGAACATGCTGTTGCTATTTCAAAAATCTGTGTTTGTGAGTATTTTGCTTGTAA
>JAQFZN010002671.1:0-10776 GCA_034687075.1 Geophilus carpophagus | reverse complement strand
GCTGATGGAGCACATCTAGAAAGTCAATCCATACATGTATTGTTTCATATAAGTCTGTGAAATAAACATATCATCTTCTTATTTAATCCTCAACTTGTGTCCTAGCTCAACTGATTCCAATTCTCACATGGGATAGATCTGATTGGCCATTCTTTGTACTGTTTACATGTAAATATTAAAAAAAAGGTTTTTGAATCTGAGCAAACCTGGGTTAATTGACTTGTTTGTAATGAACAGCCATCAGTCAATACAACTTAGTAACAATTAAGATAGTAGATAATAGACAATTACCCCAATGTTTATAACAAAAAACCTATATATAGAATGACAGCAAATAGTTAAAACCACAGTTCTGATAATAATCTTAGGGTGAAGATTGAAACGGTTATAAAACTTGAAGTTGTATGAGTGAAGAACACATGTGAATAAATTAGTAGATATGAATTTTATCCACCAGATGGCCCTGTAATCTCAATCATATGTACTTAGTTATTGCTCTAGCATGTTTGTTTTTTTTAGTCTGGTTTGTAATGATTTTATTATTTTTCATTTTTAAAGCCACAGCCAAAGTTAGATATTTACTGATTAATTTAACATCTGTTTGGGTATAGGCCAAGGCTAAATATAGATGTTGAGAATAGCAAAACTTTTCAACACCCATCCTGAAATTTGCTTAACAGATTGTAAATATACATGGTAATAAAAACTTTTAGTTTTACAACAATGTTTTCTAGAATAACTTTTTGTCTTCTACAACTTTCTAATTGAAAGTTTTTTTCTATCTCTAATACAAAAAAAGTTAGAACTACAATGAAGCACTACCGGTAGTCAAAAATTATTTTTATGACCACCATTAAATTCTTCATCCCCTTATTCATATTAGCTTATTTAAAAAGAATTTTGATAACTTTAATTGTTTGCAAATTATTTAACTGGAACACTTATCACTGAACACCCTGTATATATATAACTAGAAAGCCTGGCGATCATACGAAATGACCGCTGTTCTAGATATTATAAATTGTAATTAAAATGATTTGTGGAAAGGTGTCTGCTAATTCAAACTGAATTACCCAGGGCAGGTGGCGAGGACGCCCTTTTGCTTACTGCCCAGCAGCAACAATTGTATGAATTAAAACTACTTAAATGTTCTTAAATTTAATTAAATGTTCTTAATTTAATTAAAACAATGATAACTGCATATATGGTATTAGTGTAAATGGAAAATTTGAATGCCGTGGCAACTTCACCTCATTGGCTAGTACAGTTACGCAAGCAACCAATCAGCTATCGCCAACAGACACTTTACTGGCTTATATATAAGATTCTAGTTGTAGATTTGTTGATAAGTATGTTAATCTGCTATTAAAATAAATAGCAGTGTCTAACTGATCTTAGATTCTAACAGATCCCTTTGTGATCAAAATCAGCAACTTTTGTCCTGACCACCACATCAGTTCCTCGTTGGGCACTAGTTTGGGTGATTAATTTTTTTGCTGGGGATACAGCACTTCTGCTAATCATCCTACTGCGTTTTCATACTTGTCTCTTACATTCAACTGCATGCACATGGCACTGTTACCTGGACGTTATGGTACGAAACCTCACCTTAAAGAGGAAGGGTCATCTCGGAATAAGGATATATCTTTCAATGAAGGAAGAGAAAAATATGAGAAGAGAATATTTGCATATTCTCCAATTTCAGCAAGGAAGGTGAAAGGGTCTTTGTGCTTTGTTAGATTCCTAAGCACGTAGCTTAGTAGATGGCAACACCATCTAACCAGCCCACCACCGGTATAGACATTCAGGCTATCCCACCACATTCTCTCCAACAGATTGCATGGCTGCCCACCCTGCTGTCCCAACCCCAACGATTGCTAGCCGCCTATCATTAAAATTGTTCAAGCCCTTATAAAGTCTTTAACCAGCAATAATAATATAATGTCCTGTAACAATTGTAACAAATGAGCTAACTTTCCGTTCTTTGTAGTTCAATACAGGTCACTGGCCATCTCTGCATAATTCAAGGAGTTGTATTGTGTATGTGTAAGTAATTAATACATTGCTTTAAGATTTTTTTGTATTATTATTAATATTATTAGTTGATTTGATAATTTTTTTAAATTTATTAATAATATTTGTATAAACAAAAACTGAATTGGATGCTGCATTGTTTTTGCTTGTTTTTTTATCTCAAACTTTAACAAAAATTGAACTCAAATAACCAAAGAAAAAGTAATAAAATTCAAGTAATTTCTTACTTGGTCAGTGTAAGGTAGTTGTATTTGTAATGCGTAGCTATCGACATCTAGTGGCAATTTTCAAGGAATTTTGAAATAACACTTTTCACCAGCCTGTGTGGGCCTTTTTACTATCGGTAGTCTTTGCTCAGTCTTTCTACCTTGTAATGAATGTAAAGAATTTAATGTAACGAATAGTCCTTTGTCTAGAAAAACAATGATGCACTAAATGGAGTTCAAATTTTTTAATATACGTAGAATAATCTACTGGAATTTCTCCCTATTTGACGGTGATTTGATGAATTATTTATCAAAATTTTAATTAACATGTTACAGCCAGTTCCATACCAGTCACAGTATACTGTGATACCAGTATGATTAATGATCACGTGACAATAATAATGTAAGATGTCAGCTACCTGGCAACAAATATTAGCCTTAGATGCCAAATACAACACAATTAGAGTACCTTCAAATCCTCAATTTAGTAAGACTGATGAATAATAAAAGAAAATTAAAATAACTTAAAAGTAAATAATTAAATTTTAGGAACTCAATACATCAGAAGAAGAAGTCAACTGTTGCCAGAAAAAAACACAGTAAAAAAATACAAAATTAAATTTAAAAAATATTTTAATCCACTAAAAATATAATATCAATTTACAGTCTGATCCAAGTATAAGAAAACAATATCTCAAGATAAGAAATCAAATTTTAACCTGTCGTTATGGTTACATAGCAGATCAAAGGTGCATATGCAAACAGAAAAATTCTTAATTTTTCTTTTAAATTAAAAAAATAAATACAAAGTTTAAATTTAAACTTTTCTTATAGCAGTTTACGTAGCTACAGTTTAAGTGGACGAAGCAATAGTAGAATCACGTTAGAAACAACGGATTCCGGTGAATTTCTCGAAGTTCGTAGGACATCTGAGAGACATCAAATCGCTGAACCGGGTTTAGTTCCAACGCACTCAGCAAGGGCTAGCCGGTATAAAAATACACATATTATCCAATTTTATTAACTTACTGCAACTTAACACACAGAGCTATCGTTGGTGGCACAAGTATTAGTGAAAACTACGCCTTCGCTGGTGTTTATTTTATTTTTGATCAACATTCAGCCGCTGTAACTTCAGTCCGATTTGCCAATGATGAAAAATCCCGTTTGGCATGTTGTTCTCAAGATGGCACACTTTCTATTTGTCAAGTGTATCCTCCTCCTGCTCATATCATTTTTCTATTACTAGGGCATAATTCCAGTGTGACAGGTAAATGAAATAAAAAAATGAATAATTGTTGATTAATTTTTAAGAAAATTTTGTTTATTTTAGGTTTTGAATGGTCATTAGCAAATGATTTGATAGTTTCTTGTTCCTTGGATAAAACTGTTCGATTATGGGAAACTCAGACTGGAAATTGTTTGAGAATTTTGGAGGATAATACGTCATCAGCTGTTTATTCCTGTGCATTTCAACCTTTGAATAATAATATGATTGTTGTATGGTTTAAAATTTTTGTTTATTTATTTATTTTACTCAAATATATACTTTGATATTTTTAAAGACTGGCAATCAAAAAGGTTTAGTTCAAGTTCTCAATACTTCTACTGGAATATATTGCAAAGATGGTTCAGCTAAAATGTCTGGAAAGGTTTTAGCACTTACTTTTGATTCATCTGGAAAAATTTTATGGGCAGGAGATGATAAAGTAATATTTTCTTAAATTTTTATTAACATTATTTTGATTGATTTTTTGATAAAATTGTTTTGTTTTGATTTTTTTTTAGGGTACAATTATGTCATTTTTGTACGATTTGGCAAGTGGACGTTTAAATCGTGGACAGAAGTAATTCATTTTTGCATTAAAAATATTAGAATCGAGTTTAAAAACATTAAAAATGTCTTTAATTCCAGATTGGTTGTATGTGAAGCTCGGCCAATCACTTGTTTATCAGCCCGAAATTGGGTTAGCCGTGAAGCCCGTGATCCAACTCTATTAGTGAACTGTGCTTTTGATGCCTTGACATTATTCAGGTATTAAAAAAAATTAATTTTCTACAGTTATATACCATTTATGATGCAAAATTATCACAGAATTGTAGATTCTGAAGGTTCACTAAGATTTCGAAAGAAATTTGCCATTTATCATCGTAGTTTGTCAATAAAAAGCTCCTTCTGTCCAATGATGTCTTTCAGAATGGGAGCATGTGTTGGTAATAGCAAGATAAAACATAAAAATAATATAATATAATTAAATTTTTTCAAATAAATTTCAGTGACTGGTAGTGAAGATTGTTGCGTTTATTTTTACGATATTGAAAGTGACCGAATGAAATGTGTCAATAAACTTCAAGGACATTCCGCACCGGTTTTGGACGTTTGTTTCAATTACGATGAGAGTTTACTCGCTTCCAGTGATACATTAGTAATTTAAAATTTGATAAAAAATTGTATTTAAACATTTTATTAACAATAAACCTTTTTCAGGGCACCGTAATTATTTGGAGAAGAGAAAAACGTTAAAATCATTTTGTAAATATCTCATATTGTGACTTCCAGAGTGAAATAAAAAATACTACAGAACATTTGCGAGCCTGATACTATTTTATTTCCAATTATAATACACGTAGTTTATTTTCTATTCAATTTTGATTTTTATAATCATTTTTTTTTACACCTGAATCGTGTATCTATACACTATTATTTAGTGTCCTTATTTTTGTCTTTTATGTTCAGAATATTGGAAATAAATTGATCCTTTTTAAATTTATTATTTACCAAAACAAAGAATAATAAATTTAAAAGAATTTCTGATTTCTAATTTATCAACAATTGTTATATATTTATTCACATACATTATTTAAGTTACATATCACCTGACATAGGTGATACATAATGAGGGACAAATTATGATGTAGCATTACACACATGCACCTTACTATATGGTAAAACAACTTTATTAATATTTCTTTTATTAATATCTCAATTTTATTGCAATTTAAAAATTACAAGCTTTTAATTCGTATATTTCACATTTTCATCAAAAGAAAATGAAAAAAAATTAAATCACCATAGATTTCCAGCAAAAACACATCTCTTAAACTCCTCATCATCCTCCTCTTTCGCAACTTCCATTCCTTCACTCTCTCCTTCCTCAACATCATTCAAAACAATAGCACTCAAATCAAAACTAACCCCACTAACAGACGGCTGCATAACAACCTCATCACCCGATCCAACATCCTTTTTAACCCTCTCAAACTGCTTCTTCTGCTCATCAACAACACCTTTTTCATATTCCTTTTTCTTCTTTGCATAATCAACGCGATAATCGTCAAATTCAACTTCCTTTTCCTTCACAGCATTAAGAAACAAATCAAAACCATTTCCAGTTGTCGAAGAAACCCCGACACAGCTCAAATCCTTATAAAATTCATCTAAAACGAGGCTCATCGAACGGTTTAAACGCGCCACATAACCGCTCTGCTTTTCAACAACTTCGTCAAAAACTGTAAAATCATTCATCCACTGTTTTGCAAATTCGCAATCCTTTACATCCGTTTTATTCATCACAACAATAAATGGCAGTTTGTATTTACACATCATACTGCACGCATACAGCATATTATGCATGAAAGTGGTCGGATCCGCTGTTCGAACTGTATCGATAACATAAACAATAATTGTTGTGAATTCTGATGCCAATAATCCGGTGATAATTGAGCCTGATGCGGACCAATTGAAGATCTCAATTTGACCCGGAGTGTCAAAAATAACATATTTGTAGCTTTTTTTCGCTTCTTTCTCACGAAGTAGGTCGATGACTTGATCGAATTTGGTTGCGAATAAGCCCAGTGACGTAACTATGGCTCCATTTGGTCCTAATCCATAGCTTTTTCTTATTTCGTTGTATTTAATTGTGTCTCTAATGTCAATGTTGCAGCGGTAGGGGATCTTACTACAAGCCGGATCGAGATTGATTACGTAAGGTGGATATCCTTTTTCGTTAAGGTGGGTTGTCAATCTGGTAACGAATGTGGTTTTCCCCGCGCCAGCCATTCCTAAAATGATCAAGTTTGTTATGTTTGATGCTTTTGATGCATTAGGACCTGTGTTGTCGCCACTTCCGCCAGATTCTGTCGTTTTGAATTCGGTTGTTGAAGCCGCTTCAGCCATTTTTTGATTTTTTTGGGGTTGATTAGTTGATTAAGGCAAAGAAATTGGCAGGTGAAAACATGTGCGTTGTTGGTTGCAACTTGAAATGGGCAGCGCCATTTGTATTTATACAGTGATCTTGTGATTGGATTACGTAGTCACGTGGTTTAACGAATCAAGGAGTGTGTTTGAAGATAAGTACCAGATGAAAACGAATGTAGTGTTGCGCATGCGTGATGGTAATTGTTTTTAATTATTTGAGTTTAATAAATTGATGAAATTTAAAAAATTAACAAGAAATCTAAAATTAAGGTATTTAGTTAGAATATTTTTTATTTTATTGTAAAATATAAAAATTTTGTAATACGATAAAGAAAAGAGCCAATAGGAGACGAGAGTGAAAATATCATGTAATATTTTTATTTTCCAACCGTTTAAAACAATTACCAAATAATAACCAAATAAAAAAATATTAACTACATGATTACTAAATCATTCGTCTATTCATATTTTTAGTTACCTAACAAATAAACGAAGAAGAAAATTAAATTTAAGCAAACTGTTGCTACCATCTACGAGATGGCGCGATCAATCACATTACATTGCTCTGTCTAGTTATCCACTCTATATGTGTCGGCAGCCGCCATTTCTCGTTTATCGCGTAAAGTTAAACTAGGCTTGTGCCTAAACCTCGTATTTCTTAATACATTTTCAGTTTTCTAAGTAAGATCTTCGCAATCATCGGTGACAGACACTGAAAACAGGGTGAAAAATGCAAGCAATAAAATGTGTGGTGGTTGGAGACGGGTGAGTTTGAAAAAAAGAAACCATGTTTACGTACAAGTCACTTTAATTCATCAACTTATTACAACCACGCCTTTGGAATTTATCTAATATACCTAGTTTTTTATATATGATTAATCGTTATTATACGGTTGTAATGTGGAGAATAAATAAGAAATGTTATAAATTTATCTAAATCTAAATAAATACCTGAACTGTAATTGGAATATTTTTAAATGATTATTTTTTTTTCATTTGAGGATTCACTTTGATTCAAGTCCATATGTGGTCAAGGAGAAATGAATGTTTGTTCTATATTTCTTTTACAGTAAAGATTTAAGGATTATTCTTAAATAAATATGTATATTTTGATAGATTTAATTTCTTTTAGGAATTTTGATCAAATTTTTGATTTTTTTAAAAATATATTTAACATTTTATTTGAAAAATTTTCACAAACTTTTGAAAAAATTTCAAAAAAATATCAAAAAAAATCAATAAAAAATTAAATGATTTTTAATAACGTTAAATATTTATGAAATAAAATATGAATTATCATATTTCTTCAGTTTGTAATATCCTGCTTTAAATGTATGAGTAATAATATTTTTTCTATATTTTTATTTTCTTAACCTATTTTCCTATTAAATAAACCAAATAAAATAACTTGTTTTTATTTTAATCTCAAACTTAATTCTATTTTTATAAATATCCTTCTAAATCTATAAAAAAATCATCTCACTCAAATAAATCATTTTCTATTTGCATTCTCTAGAGCTGTTGGTAAAACATGTCTTCTCATCAGCTACACAACAAATGCTTTTCCTGGAGAATATATCCCAACAGTGTAAGTATTTAAAAATAATAATTATATTCAATTGAATAAATAATTTCAAAATTTATTATAATAAATTTTTATTTCAATAGATTTGACAATTATTCAGCTAATGTAATGGTAGATGGTAAACCAATCAATCTTGGCTTATGGGATACAGCTGGTCAAGAAGATTATGACAGATTAAGACCCCTATCCTATCCACAGACTGTAAATTAATGTTTTTTATATGCTGAACATGATGAAATGTTTAAATTTAGGTTTATGTGATTAATTCTGATGGTATTTTTCATTTTTTTGCTTAGAAACTGATAAATGAGAGCATTGTACTGCAGGCTCAGCTTTCATTGATGAAATTAAGAAAATGAATATTGATTACGGGGTTTTCCGATAAGAAGCCCATGGGCTTGTATTTGGTTTTTTATTTTTAAGGTTTTCATGTTGTTTCTGAATAGAAGCCCGTGTATGTATTATTAATGTAATATTTGTCTTAATGGGCTCCTATTCTGAGCCTGTACACCCGCTTCACGGCCTTGATACATTCCAGAAAAGTTGGGCGTAAAGCGAAAAACCGTAAAACAAATTATTGTGTATACAGCATTTATTTAGCTGTAAATCGAAAAAGTGCCACAATTAAAAAAGGCTTTTATAGTGAAATGCCGTATAAAGAGTGGCTGTATAGCGAGGTATAGGTGTATTTAGGCCGGCCTCTTATCAGAAAACCCGATAGGTTTTTATCTGATCTAAACATTTGGTCAGCCTTTCTCAAACTTTTTGTTTGAGCGTCCTTTTTTGCTCCCAAAATTATTGAGGACCTCTAGAATCGAACTTTGAAGAAAATGTGGCCTCTGGGACCCATTGAAGATCCTCAGAGACCTCCAGAGGTCCTGAGATCATAGTGTGAAAGACTGGTGTAGGTGATGAAGTATTTTTTGAATCTGAATATTTCTGGTAATTAGGAAACTAAAAATTATGGGTAAATGAAATAAGGTCAGGTTAATTAATAATTGTTTTTTTCGTTAATTTTTGATTAAAATCGATTTTTAAATAAGATTTTGATGTTGGTAATGTATGTTTCTCAATTAAATTTAGTTGCAGAATCTTTTTAACATAATTTAAAACAACTGAACATGTAATAACAATTTTGAAATAGGGTTTAGAGCACAATTAGTTCAGTGTTTACAAGTGTTTATAAACCTGTTGGTGAATGCTTTATTACTTTTTGAAATTTTTTAGCTAAAAAACAATTAAATTTTGTGGTTATTTAATGTCTTGTGACACCCAGTATAAGATTATCCTTATGTAATTTAAACTCAAGTTAAGTTATCTACAAAAGTTTATTTAATCTACTTTTTGATACAACAGGAGTACTAATTTGGGTCAATGAAAGTCAGCCATAAATAGAACATCAAACAGTCGAGTTTGTAACTTGTGATTAATTAATGTGGGAGTAGGCAATAAGTTTGGCTGAAGAGTCTCTTGACAAGATTAGGTTGTGATTATAGATCAATTTAGAGAGAAAGAAAACAAAAATTGAGGTCACCTGAATAATTTTATTAAAAATAACACGAAATAAAATAATAATAATGGCGGATTTTTGATACAATTTGATAAAGCTGACTGATAATATGGCCACGAATTCCGAGAAATATTTTCGTAGTTAGAAATTTAATTTTTTTAAAAAATACTTGAACTTATTTTGAAAATTATTCGAACTTATTCTGAAAATTATAAATTTAATTTTTCAAATAAAGTTCCAACTTCATTTTTATTTACATCACGCGAAAATCAGCTTCGTTTTGAATTAACGGCTTAATGGCTGCCATTTTCTTTAAGATTTAAACTCATCCTAAACGAACAGATATGCGAGTCATATTTCTGAGTAGAAATATGATTGGAATTTAACTTATCTTAGAGAAAAATTTAATACCACAAGTTCTTAGGCTATATGAAGATGAAAATCAATTTTTGAAAATTTATTTATGATTTATTTCTAAACAATAAAATAATTTACCCTATAAAAATTAGACTTGCATTGTATTAAGGTGATAAAACTTAATCGTTTAAGCTTTAAATGCTGAATAACAGATGGTGGAATTAGATTTACTATTTTTTAATAGTTACAGTTGACATAGCTGGTTACTATTTTTATAATGATTGCAACACCGGATTTTATCTAGAAATTATATAAACGTTGTATTTTTACCTAAAAGTAATTTTTCTTATTTTGTCTTATTGATTAAAAACTGATGCTAAGTATGGCTGTTTGCTGACAGATAGAAGTAAAAGTGGATTTGTCAGATAGCTGAAGTGTTAATGGATTTATCCATTATCCAATAAAACTGATAGCTTTTGTTTGCCAATGTATAAATCCTTTTGGTGAAAAGCCAATTTGAAGTGAAATTTATTTTTATGATGGGTAAACGATTTAAAGTAATTAATTTTAAAGAACTAAAAATTGATTTAATTTAGTTTCATCATGTACAGATTTTTTTAAAATAGTAATGTTTTTTATTTTTATTATATTTAATTAATTTTGTTTGTTTTAGGATGTCTTCCTTATTTGTTTTTCATTGGTAAATCCTGCTTCGTTTGAAAATGTTAGAGCGAAAGTAAGTTATATATTTTCTTAATGGTTTATTATCAATTTTCAAATTCTGAATGTGAATTCTGAAATTCATTGCATTCTGAATTGTTTGTTCCGAATTTTATTGAATTTTGAACTGTTCTGAATTTTATTGAATTTTGAACTGTTCTGAATT
>JAQFZN010002670.1:0-10777 GCA_034687075.1 Geophilus carpophagus | reverse complement strand
GATAAGGGGGTGGAGCCAGAGGGGACAGTCCTTACCCGTGATGGATGGTCACCCTAGGTGGCCACCCGTCACACACACTTTAGAAATCTCACCAACAGATGATTTAATGGAAACACAAAGCTAGGAGAAAACTCCAGACTCAATGTCCCCAACTACTAAAACAGTTTCTTACAACAAACTGGAAAGTCACTCAATGGAAACTCTCCCACGCAAGGTTGTAGAATTGATCAAAGCTTTGGAACTTTGAGTAATAAAAGAAACAAATTAGGTTTGTGCTATCAAAATTCTGGAAGTGGAACCAATAACCTAACCAATTTAGATACTGCTGATGGAGTTTGAAGAGATGACCTGCTCTGCACAAGCAGAAGGCCCAGCACCCTAACTTGTACAAAATTAAGCTAAAGCTCTAATTGGCTCGCCGCCACTATTTTCAAGGGTCCCTAAACTGCATCCTATAGGCAGACAAGACCCATACCTGCAAGCTGTTTTTACTATCAGCACACCACCAGTAGTTAAAGCAAGCTAACCAGAGACCTTTCTGTCAAATTCTTCCCCACCTAGTCAGAATATAGAAAAATTGGCATTACAAGTTTCGAATGGCCATCACTGGAACAGGAGAGCAAGTTGTGATGATCAATATGTACAAGTTCTTATAATCAGACCATTCTAGTCAAACTCCACAGTCATAGAGAACACACTAGACACAGTTGTTCTATGCCCTGCATGACATTGTAGGAGATAACATAATCAGGACTAACTTATAAACATAGATAAATTCAATCAATCTTTATTGAATCTTAACTTCGTCCCAATGGCTGGTTTGCTTAACTAAGACCTCGCTCTGCATGCCATGCAGGTTTCAAAGCAGCTCAAGTGTCTTCTGGAACAGGATCTGTCAGGATGACCCGACAAGCCTGCAACTGAAAGACAAGACCGCTTTTTCCTTGTGACGACATCTAAGTCTCACAAGGGATATCAGAAACCTGAAAGCAAGCGAGCTGGAAACTTGACCTTCTCAGGTGGAGTTTCAAAGCAAGACTTTGATTCCAAAAGAACCAGATTGTTATATCCTAAGTGGCAACCAATTACGTTTATAGCCTCAGATTTCCTTTCTTGACTCCAGTGACTCTTAGCAGACTATGCTCTCTTGCTTACGCATATCTGACATCACTCCCGGCACTTAGATGCCATATCAAAGAAAAAGCTGTCTTGACTCTTGGTCACAGGCTTGCCGAGTTTTCTCAACAGGTCCTGTTTCCGAAAGTACTTAAGCTTGTCCAAACCCTGCTTCCAATGCAGGGCAAGGTCTCAGTTATACCAACTGGCCATTAGACTCAGTTGGAGTTTCAGAGTAATGCTGATCAGTAAGCAGTATTCTGTTGGCTAAGCATGGCATATAAAATAAAGTTGTGATTCAATAAAAGATTGATTAAACTTATCTATGTCTTGTGTTTAGTTTTTATTATGCTTCGTCCCCTTGCCTTTCTATGATGCCCAAACCTCGTTGAGAGGCAAAAGGGAGTCATATAATATAAGCATTCAACATTGGCCTAATATTGACTAGAATAATGGTATAATATAAGCATACAACATTGTACCAATATTTAAATGTAACACTATGCAATGTTGGCCCAATATTGTTTCTAATGAAAGCCCAATATTTTATCCAACATCAATAATTATACGTAGCAATATTGCATTAATGTTAAAATTAAATCATCACAGTAATGTTAATAATTTTTTTTATTTTTTTAAATTTTTTTAATTTTATATTGTTTAATAAGAAATAGCATTGATATTATTTACACTGCCAAAAAAGGGCATCCATGTGTGCCAAATTTTTAGGCAATTATAAGCTAAACAGTATTGACATGTTCAGCATCAACACAGAAAAACTTTTTTTATCAAGGTTAATTTCTGTAAAAGTAATGTATGCTTTATAATTCTATCCTTTCAATAGGCAATGTATTAATTGACTGTTACTTGAATGGTGTGAGAATTAATCAATCAACATTTTTATTTTATTTTACATTAATTTTGTATTATGATTATATTTATGACGATCGGCCAATCTGAAGTGTTGAGTTGTAAACTAAATAATAAAACTCGCTTATCAAAACAAACAAATGTTTATTTCATTATAGCGAATGTAACAATAGCAAAGAAACTACAAACTTTTAATAAAATAATAGTTACATAATAATAAGACTAGATAATAACTCATTAAAAATAATTAAAAAACTTGAATGTTTAAATATTATTAATGAGGGGAATGTGTGGTATCATGTAGGTATCATGGTTATGATTAATAAGGATTATGTTACTATATTATGATTTATGTTATGATTTAAGATAAGATTTTAGGATATTATATTATATTGTATTGTCTTATGTTCCTTTTGTATGATTTAAATGATGATTGACATGCTATTGTAAAGTCTGCATGCAGGTCGCGTGCCACAGCTGAGTGCTTTATCAATAATGTCTGGCATAATATCAGACAGTTCATTAAACACGTTAATTACATCATCAGCTGGAACAAAGGCAAGTGTAGGAATCATATGCAGAAGTAATGCAAAATCAATGTTATCTCGATATTCTGTCTGAAGACCACTAGCCTGGACTTTCCTATATATGTTTTGGCACAGATGAAAGAAACAACCCTTTCTTTCAGCATTAGGAAAAACTGTATGTATGCTGTTAAAAGCACCTAACTCAAAATTTGTCATTATACTTCTAGGATTTAACTGAGGACAGTTATTTAGAATTTCATTAAAAACTGTTGTGTATATTGCTTGTTGTTTATTTGGAAGAAGAGCATAAAAACATGGAATCGTGCCATCAGTAGTTGAAGCGTGCAAAGTATATAACTGTTTGAATAGTCAAGGTGTAGTTTTAAACGTACCATCTATAAACCAATCAAAATTGGTAGACAAAAGTTGTAAGCTATCATCAGTTGTGAAAATTAGTATATGATTATTTCCTCCTTCTGAGTCAAACAACAGAAAATTTTTGCCATCAATGGTTTTCTTGTATCGATCAGGAATGATTAATTCTTCACGACTAAGTGGAATCGGATTTGGATTTCCCACTCTTTGTCTGTTCTTGCGAATAGTTCTTCTTACAGTTCGTAGCTCAGGAAGTTGCGCAGGTGCTTGCTGACTAATATGCAATAATCCATCTGTAATTAATTGCTGAGGAGTTTCTCCAGTCTCTCTAGCTCACTGTTTCAATCCTTAATAAACTTTTTGTTTTTCACAAGAAGCATTATCTGGTGCATACGTGTGCTCATGAAGACGACCAACAACTGTGTTGTCTTTAATCTTCAATTTTGCTTTGCAAGTTTTTCGATAATTACGTTGATCACATTTATACTACAGGTTACATTGCTTATATACTGTTTTAGTATACATACACACTGTCAATCCACCCCTGATTGGCAGTGGGGGTGGATTGGCAAGGGGTAGAATGGCACTGGGGGTGAATTGGCAGTGGGGGTGAATTGGCCAGGGGAGAATTGGCAGAGGTGGATTGGCCGGGAGTGGATTGGCCGGGGGTGGATTGGCCTGATGTTTTTTCCTAATGCTGAAAGAAAGGGTTGTTTCTTTTATCTGTGCCAAAACATATATAGGAAAGTCCAGGCTAGTGGTCTTCAGATAGAATATCAAGATAACATTGATTTTGCATTACTTCTGTGTATGATTCCTGCACTTGCCTTTGTTCCAGTTGATGATGTAATTAACGTGTTTAATGAACTGGGGAAAATTGGCGGGAGTGGATTGGTCGGGAGTGGATTGGCCAGAGATGGATTGGCCTAGAACCAAGTTTTAAACGTCAATCATGTGATGTCGCAATGAGTGGCTATATAAGCCAAACACAACTGTATGATTTCCACCACTTCTGCTGTAGCCTCTCCCCAATGCAGACCGTGCACACTGAATGTCATTTGATGTAAATACTATTCACCCTAAATGTTGAATAAACATCACTACTTTTCGTATTGTTCATAAACAAGTCTTAGCTTCAACTCAATTTCAACTCTCACACATGGTAGCAGAGGATGGTTGCTGCCTAGAACCTTGAATAATAAGAAAACTCAAAAAACTGAAGAATAGAAGAATTTAAAAAGAAAGGATAGGAGAAAATCAGATTAGCAAAAAGGCTTAATTTTCTCAATTAAGAAGTAAAAAAAAAGTGAAATACAATTTCCAAAACAAGAAGAAATAATACAAAGAAGTGAAAAATCATTTATTTTTCCAAAACAAAGAACAATCTTTAAAGATGCACGACTTAGAAGAAAGGAGAACAAGCGCAATCCCATTATTGCGAGATAATAACTACACCTACTGGAGTGCCTTAATGGAGACATTTTTAGAAAGGAAAGAAATCTTTGAACTTGGAATAGAAACAGAAGAGCCAATCAAACTAGAGAATATAATAGATCCTTTATATCCACACCAGATGAAAAAATGAAAAGAATGGAAAAGTGCTAATTCCAAAGCACAATGGTACCTTATTGAATATTTAAGCCCATCAAAGAAAAGCCTATACAGAGACCAAAAGATAGCCAAAAAGATCTGGGATGAACTAAAAATTAAAATGAAAAAAAAAAGATTCAAAAGAAAAAAATTTAGCTCTTGAAAATTTGACATCGATTGCAATGAAATCAAAAGAAACGATATTCGAGTACTTTGATCGAACCGAAACAATGCGCCAGAAATGCGATGATAATGGAAAAAGAATTTCAGATGAAGAATTATTACATTTTATTGTAAAAGGTTTGAAGAAAGAATTTAATTCCTGCAAAACGGTCTTTGGTTTTATAAAAACTGATTTGAACAGCGTGCACCAAAAATTAATGGCTGAGAAGGCCAATCAGCGATCAACAGGATAAAATACTTACAGCCAATCACAGCATGTCAAGTCATCATTAGTTTGCAAGACAGTAAAGATGGCAGACGCACCAAGAAAGCAGTGTTACAACTGCAGATCGAGAGACCATTTAATAAGTGATTGTAATCACAGTATTAAGTCCTTCAAATGCAACAAATTTGGCCATAAATCGACAGAATGTCCAAAATTAGAAAATAAAAATAAGAAAAATAGGAACTTAGGAGCAAGATCAAAAATTCAATATGGCGCAGATCGCAAAGTAAAACTAAAACCACGCGGTACTCGAAGACAAGGAAAGTGGATAAAAAGCCTGAAAAACAACGATCGGCACTTACTACGACTGAAAAGGATGAACAAGAAGACTTTTGGGATAAGGATTGGCCCATTGATGAACCGAAATACAAATGTAAGAAAATTCATAACTTTAATAATGATAAAAAAGATACGAAAGCATGTAATAGTTGTATAAAAACTGAATGTAAAAATCTATATGATGCACCGATATTAAATACTATGATCGACAATCGCATGCAGATTGCGTGCCACGGCTAAGTGTATGAACAATGACTATATGATTTTAAAGCATCAATTATATGACGTAATGATGTGAGGATATATAAACCATGCTAAGCCAGCATGATTTACCACTTCTTATGTAGCCTTTCCCCCATGCGGATCGTGCACATTGAATGTCAACTGATGTACTTTATTTAACCAAGTGTGTGAAATAAACCATCATATTTTCTTTATTATTCTTAAAACAAGTCTTGGCTCCAACTCTCACAGTTTTAACAAGCAAATGGCCAGATGTTCAATAAAGAACTTACATGTTTTTGGTTTTTGGCAAAAGATCAAAGGTTAAATGGCAAGAGTTTAGTTAGGCAAGTGTAATTGCTCAGTAGCAAAATTATATGATTTCTCGTCTCTTTTTATAGGTAAATAGAGATGAGCAAAAGACAAAATTGTTCTCTATTTGTTTATTAAAATAATTAACAACAAGAGGAGCCAAGACTTAACAATTAAATTTATCTAGCCGTGTGGCAAAATGGATAACTAAAATTCCTTATCCATCAATTATTTTGTATTATGATTATATTTACTGATTCAATAAAGCATTTCTTATTTATTTCTTACATAATAAATAGTAGATCTGCAATGGATCACAAATAAAACAAAAAGATCATTTTGAAAATTAACAAATAATAGTTTATATTGGGTAAATATTGTGATGCCAATATTGGCTGCATATTGGCATCACATTATTGGGCATATAATGTCTTGCCAATATTGGCTAAATATTGGCATCACATTATTGGGCATATAATGTCTTGCCAATATTGGCTAAATATTTCTTAAATATACATATATTGGCCATTCATCAACCAAGATAACCAATTTTGTCCCAATTTTAGCCCAATATAACATGTTAGCTGAGATTAAATAATGGTCTTTTTTACCCTAATCTTAAGGTGAGTGTTGCCACCATATTTTTGTTTCAATTGTTAATTGTTTATCTAAGTATTGGCTATAATTCTATCAAGTTTTAAAGCTGTGTGTCTTAAAATGAAGCTGTAATCAAAGTATTTCTGGAAAAAATGGCCACACTCATCCTGCTTTACGCTACATTTTTTTTAGTGATAATAATTTAAAATGACAATAAATTGTTGTGATATACACTAATTCTAGTGCAATTAGTTTTATTTTTTACAGATAACAAAATAAAACACTAATAGGCTATGAGAATCAATTTAAAAGTTGAGTTTAGGAAAGAAAAGTACTGTGCTAAATTTAGTGAAGCAAGCGATAACGACAAGAAAGTTGAATAAGCCTTGGACAGTTGGGATAGATAAAGGGCAAAGCTTCACCGAAAAGATGTAGATGAACTTCGCCAATTCGACATTTAAATAGATATTTTTGTCCACATCGTTTGTCACAGTAGGAGTTTAGCTATTGTAAACAATCCGTTGCCAAGAACTTCCTCACACCGATAGCTCTCTCGCTTGTTATGATGACTTTGCGTGTCTCATTAATTAAACTGCAGACTCGAGCTTTCAAGCAGATGAGCTAGATTAAATAGGTTACGACCCACTGATATTTTTAACGATGAATTATATGAGACTAGGCCACAGGGTTGCAAAGATTTTCCTAAGTGGTTATATTAAATAGCAAATTCAGGATGATCGAAATTTTATTGCTACTCTGGCATTGGAATAATGCGTGCAGCAATTTTCGAAGCGTGACCAACCTGTGTTTGCATTAACTTAGCTTGCGCTGCAATAATATTGCTAACTCGTTTTTATAATTATTTCTTGAGTATTGGTGATAAGCAGAATCATGAAAACTGAAAGCATAACAATTACCAACCCATATTTTTATTTCTAACTAAAATGCAAATCCAGCATAACTTCACCCTTGTTCTTTCTTATACTCGTAGAGGGTGGGACTAGAGATTATTTAAGGTTTTTTTTTGTGAAGTAACTTAACAACATTTTGGATTTTTAAAATCTTTATAAAATACTTTTTTTCTACTTCAGATATGCATTAGTATATTTAGAAATTCTAGTCTAGCATTTTATTAACAGAACTTCATGAACTGATTTGTTGAGTTAACGTCAAAAGCTTAGGTGACTTTTTTTTATAAAAAAGAAAATAATTTAACTACGAAACAACTCCCATGGTAAGATGGATGGGTAATTACAAAATGAGATTGCTACACCTGAAATAATTACTAAAAATCCTTTGCCATGGCTAACCCAATAGCCAGATTAACCCAACTGACATTATTAAGTAGAAATTCGGTAGAAATCTTTTTAAGATGCAAATTACGTGCAAATCAACCTTATAGGAAAAGGTAATACATTTTTAAAGCAAAAGATCTTCAGAAATTACTTCAAATTTAGAGGATGGTACACTTCAGTTTAAAACAATTGCTATAAAGAAAGGGCCTACTCGATATTAATTTGTTTTATGTGATTTTTCTCATTTCTAAACAAATCTCTCCAGATACTTTTGTGAGATCAAAGTCTGAATCATTAGAAATAATTTTTTATTTTTCTCTTATTCTGAAGTCCAAAATCAAGTTATCTACTTTATTTTAAAAATATAAGGATTGGCAATCCTAAATCTTTAAACGAATTTAATGCAACTTTAAAATTTAAAAAGTTACAGAATTTTAAATTTATTTGCATTCTATTGTTTGGATGCTTTTAAGACATGTTGGTAGTAAATGATTACAATAGGTACTGTACGGACCTTGAGCATGAAACCTAGTGGTTTTGACGCTCAAGATCCGTTCAATCTGAAAAACTAAAAAAGAAATAAAGTTATTCTATTAAAATCATAGGTTCACATAAGAAAGTATTAAAAGTAAAGAAGAAAAAAAATCTCATGTTTATTCTCTAATGGAATAATCAATCAAGATCAGTTAAGTGTAAATGAACATGTCATGCGTCATTGAATACTACCATCGGAGTATGTTTAAGCAACGGCAATATATTGCTTAAATGTTCATTGGAGCTAAGAAAATGTTTGGAAGATTTATTATTCTGTTGTTTCAAGTTACAAAATTGAAAAATTTTTCTGCTTATAAAAACTTCAAATACAGATTAATTTCTGAGATTTATGAATTTGTTTTGTGCATTTGCTGAATTTTTTCTCTCACAAATACATGAGAAAAATATTGTATTCTTTAAACTCAGTTCTCGATTCCTAATGAAATAACGTTACATAATCAAAATTTACAATAAATAAATCAACACACAATACTCACATTTTTGCATCTGTATTTGCTTGTATCAGTTCGTTTGTTAACATTACGTTGGTTATAAATTTATAATTTCCATTTATCACATTTTTTAAATTTAAAAATTTAAAAATTTCCTACTTGAGCTTTGTATGAAATCTACAGGAAATTTCAAATTATAGTGTAATCATTTTGTTGCAGCTTGTATTCATGAAAAGTATCACTTATTCCAGGGCGTTATCTATTATTAATTTTTCGCTATTTGCTGCTACGAATTGTGATAAAAAATATTAAATTTGATTTTATTCTTAAGTAATTTTGGTTATATATTAAAATAATTTTTCAAAATTTGCAAGTTTAAAGAAAAAGCTATTATATTCATTGTTTTTACCTTTTCAAAATAGCTCACCCAAACAAAATTTAGAAATGTGATTCTGGAAGCGAAAGAAAGTAAGTCATATCTTCTTCAAAGCTAGACATTTTTGGGCTTAACCCAGACACGCAGTGCCAATCCCAGAATGTCCTGGTGAAACCTAGATGGGTGGTAACACTGATCATATTTGTGGAAGCTTTCATTTATTTTTCG
Source organism: Geophilus carpophagus (assembly GCA_034687075.1). Classification (NCBI taxonomy): domain Eukaryota; kingdom Metazoa; phylum Arthropoda; class Chilopoda; order Geophilomorpha; family Geophilidae; genus Geophilus; species Geophilus carpophagus. The sequence continues at coordinate 1,556 of JAQFZN010002670.1, read as the reverse complement.
GGAATGCCAAATTTGTGGAATCACAGAAAAAGTCGAAACATCTTGATTTGTCAGAACTATCTAAATTAATACATACATCTTCACAAACTTTTAAATCTATCTTATTATTCTTTATTTTTTATTAATTGTTATTTTTTTGTAAAATACCCAAAACAGATGAACAATGTGCAAATTAATTAATATACAAATTTTACACTTAAATTAATATTCCAAATTCTGTTTTAATTTTTCTGTTTTTTAAAGATTATATAATCAATTTTTTCTATTTCTTCTTTTAATTTAATTAAACAATTTTCATAAATAATTTATTAAAATTAAATATTATTTTTCTTTTAAATGACTTAAATGTAGTATTTTATGAAATTTTAATATAAAATTTAAAATATTTAAATTAGCGGTTAATATGAAAAACTATTAAGCGTTTTAGGGTTAGTAAGTTTAATCAGTGGCGGATCCATACAATTTTGTCAGGGAAGCGATGCACAAATTTTGTAATAAATTAAATTAAATTTCAAACATTTTAATCACTTAAAAACTAAAAAAAAATTTGCATTGTAAAACTTTATAAAAAAATTTAAATATTACAAAATATTCTTTTAAATTTAATGTTTATGGCACTGATACCTCATGTCTTCCAGGGGGCAATTGGCTCCATTGCTTTTCTCCTGTATCCGCCACTGAGTTTAATTCGTATTGAAACAACACGTCAATGGGTTAAAGCGCGCAATACTTATCTAGCCCTGGGCACTGGCAACCTATGCAACACCGCTGAAACCAGGGCAGAGAATGAAAAATTTTACCAACTGGAATCTACTTCAAAATCTACTTCTAGTTTGTTCCATACAATGATATTACTCTGTATCAAAGTTTTTAATATTATGATAGAATCGGAGCCCTGAATTAAACTTTATATCATTTAGCAATGGCTATTTACCAGGCCCGGTTCTGGAGGCTAAACCGCCATCGTGCCAAAGACAAAATAGTCGCCGGGTGTGAGGTATTATTTTTGCCTCTACTCCAAAAGCACAGAATTGTTTTTTCAAATTGCGTTATGTTAATGAACAAATGAGATAAAAACAAAACATTTTATTTAACATTCTGGGAAATCAATTTTCTAAACTTTATCATACATTCTCAAAACTAAATTATTATTTTACATAAGTAGAAAATTACAATTTAATTTAATCTTGTTCTTTTAACTGCAAATTGTTCACAAATATCAGAAATATTTAATTCTTCAACAAGGTTATTTTCAATACTAATTATACTTAAATTTGTTAACCTTTCTTGGGATATGGTTGATCTCAAATAATTTTTAATTAACTTTAATTTGGTGAAGGATCTTTCACCAGATGCTACAGTTACAGGCAATGTTAAAAATACTCTTAATGCTGTAGTAATATTTGAGAAAAGATTTGATGAAATCATTTGAAACTATGTAATCAAGAATTCTTAATGCATTCATATTTAGTTTCAAATATCCCATACGAAAAAATTCTACAGAATTCTGCAGAAACGTGCCTAAATTATTCTGCGGAATTTATTCCGCAGGATTT
>JAQFZN010002669.1:0-10780 GCA_034687075.1 Geophilus carpophagus | reverse complement strand
AAAATGGTAAATCTTTACTTTTTGAAAATGGTAAATCTTTACTTTTTGAAAATAGTAAATCATTACTTTTTGAAAATGGTAAATCATTACTTTTTGAAAGTGGTAAATTTTAAGTGACCTAAAATAGTACATTCTAAGTAATTGAAAATTGCAATTTCTTTATTTTTAAAAATTGTAAATTGAAAACTTTATTAGATATCAAATTATAAATTGTAAATCTTATTATACAGGAAATTCAATTTAAACAATATATTTGTCATAATAATAAATTATTTTCATTTAATTTGTCTTTATCAATATTATCATACACAAAGTACATGAGAATTTTTACTATCTATTTGGAACATAATTTTCCACCTCATTGAATTAGATGTTGCAAAGAATAGTTGCAAACAAAAAATAAATAAAGACTGTGGGAATCTTGTTAATCCATCTGACCTAACTGTGGTTCAGGTTGGTTATGGCTGCAAGGATCCACATTAAAAAGGATGCAACTGACATGATTTAGTAAAGAAGCCTTTATTGTCTCAAGGGGATTTCTATGTGTACCGTGAATGCTGCCCAGCATCCAACCGTCTATTACCAGAGCCTGAACAGATAAATAATCTATGGATTTCATTAAAAATAATTAATTTAATTTTTAATTTTTTTTTATACATGGATTAAATTATGTTAATAAAATTAATTATGGCTTTTTCCTCATGTTTCACCATCTCTTACTATAAGCAAGAATAAGCAAGTTTCTGATAATGGACTCATGGAAGAGTCCGAAAAGGCCTTAAAACATATCTCAAGTATGAGATGGTAAAACATGAGAAAAAAACCATAATTAATTTTATTAATTAATTTAATGCATTATTATTAAATTAAGTTTTGCAATTAATTACAATACCTGTAATGTCATTTAAGATGTAGCTGATCTTTTTTATGACATGTTTAAAAATGTCACTCCTTGATTGGCCACCATCTGGCAACAGGAGTCAGTCTCGAACTCACCTCCAACATATAGAGATCATCTGAGTTCCCTCCCGGAAAACAGATGACTATCTGTGGAAGAGACAGCCTTGCTTCTCAAACACAGGTTATTTGGGTCCTCCCTGCAGGGGTTTAGGCCCGTTTTGCCTAATCCCATTTCGCCTAATCGAAACTGAAGCAGAAAATATGGAAAACCTGAATTTTAAAAATAAATTATTAAATGTCAAACTTTAACTCATTTTTTCTTGTATTGCAAAATTGCATTTTCTTATACAATTTTAAATTCTCAACATCGGGGTACACTTCTGAAAAAATCAATCCGCAAATATCACTTATTAATTCGAGATGAGTTTGCAAACAATCGCTATTAAACATCTTTTTCTTCATAAATAACTCTGCAAACAATCGCTATTAAACATCTTTTTCTTCATAAATAACTCTGCAAAAATGCAACCAACACTCTACATATCAACTAATCGGTCATATTTTTGTGATCCAAGCAGTAATTCAGGAACACTTAATTTTAGTTGTGAATTTTGAATTAAACCAGCTAAATTGTAATTGTATAGTGGCATGATCATAGACTTGTTGTCGCACAAAAGTATAGATCAGAGAATCTGCTCATCCTACCAGCCACCAACTAACTTAGGAAGGTCTGAGGCATCAGCTAGTCAACTTCCTCTGGAAAAAAGACAAAAGGTTCCAAGAAAACCTTGAAGGGTTTTTCTCAAAAGACCAGCTTGAAGGAGTCAAGCAGCACTACTATCAAGCAAAGAGCAGAAAAGGAGAGAGTGGTGAAGGAGTTCTCGGATGCAATCCCCAGCTCCCACCCTCTTCTTTTATGAAAGGTCACAAATGGAGAAAGGAATCCTGAGGCTAAAATACTGCAGTCAGTCAGGGATCATCCCCTGATTGGCCACCACCTGCATACAACACCCGGCAACAGGAGTCAGTTTTAAACTCACCTGCAACAGATAGAGACCATCGGAGTTCCCTCCCAGAACACACAGTTTACTATCTGTGAAAGAGACAACCTTGCACAACCAGTCAGGTCCTCTCGACAGGTTCTGTTTTTGAAAGCTCCTGAGCAAATCCAACCCCTGCATTCCATGCGAGGTTAGGCTTAAAAAGTGTTCAACCGAGTCATACGGCAGTGCAACGCCAGCTCATTGGCTGCATGCTATAGACTAGTCAAAGTCATGAAAAAGGGCTGTGGCTAATAAAGATTAGTCAAACCTAACTGTGTCTCCAAGTCAGTCCTTATTATGCTTTGTCCCTCTTGCCTTTCCATCATGCCCAAACCCAATAGACATGCGAGAGATGGTGATAATTTTTCTAACTTAAAAATTTCTGATTTTTTATTTAAAGTGACCTGGGTTATAGATTACACTATACATTTTATAATCTATTAGTGATCACCTTATAATTTATGCACGTTATCACCAAGATCTAGATTCTTGGTAATCATATGTGTAATCAGTATAATGCATCCTCCAGGGCCTGGAGAATTTTATTGTTCACCTGGAGCCCAGAGAATGGTCACCAAACCTGGAGTCTTCGAATGAAAATGACCATTTTGGCAACTCTTAAAATGATGTAGCACGGTATATACTTGGTTCTAAATACTATATAGAATAGTTGATTGTAGAAATAATATTGAGATTGGTTAGGATGTAACTTATCTTTTTATTCTCTACAGTAGTGAAATGGGTATGCAGGAAGTGTGAAACAGGAAGTGGGGGCAAAAATGTGGTGATCTAATGTCACCAAAAAGGATTAATAAATGTTATGTTTATTGTTTATGATTATTATGACTATTATTAAGATTTATATTTAGGATTTCTAATATTATATTATATTCTTTTGTATTGTGTAATGATTAACATGTTATGATGTAAAGCCCTCATGCAGGTCGCGTGCCACAGCTAAGTGTTTAAACAATGAGTGTATGATTCAGAATGTCAATCATGTGACATAATTAAGAGTGGCTATATAAACCCACCATAATTTGTATGATTTACCACTTGTACTGCAGCCTTTCCCCCATGCGGATTGTGCTCAGTGAATGTCAACAGGTGTACCTTATTTTACAAAGACTGTGAAATAAACCATCGTAAATTCTTTATTATTCTTAAAAAGTCTCAGCTTCATTCATCTAACTCTCACAAAAAAAAGGAATAACAACTCTGAATGTTATGCTGTGAGATATGACTTGCAATTTTCACATAACCTATTTGCAGGTATAAAGAAAAAGTCAGACACAGATTGGTTTATTGTAATTTCAATTTTTATCACTAGGGTTACTAAAAATAAGAATTATATTTGATGAAAAATTACAAAAATAAATAATTTTGAAACACAAGGTTTACTCTAAATTCTGTAGTTGTTTATCCATGGTCAGCATAAAATCAGAGATATAATTAAGCAAAGGATTATCGTAGTATTTGCTGTTTATATTGACCAATGACAGCATAGTGTAGAATGACTAATTGGTATTTCCTGTTAATCACAAATCAAAATAAAAATATGACTATGTGGACCATATTTTATAATCCACATCAATTTATTTAATTAATCAAAATGAATAAATAAATAAACTAATAAAAAAGAATTGATAGAATCAATCTATAAATAATTAAAAATATTAGTATAATTTTTTTTTTAACTTCAAAAATGTATCAAGTAATAAAATACAAAAATAGAATTCCATGTGCACTTATACATTTATCAACTTTTATATATTTGGAAAGTTATCTTTCCATAACATACTTTATATCTCAACTTTCAAATTTCACATTACATTTCCAAAGATTATCGAATTTGGAGAAAGTTCAACTTTTTTCAATGAATTTCCAAAAATTTCATTTTTGCAAATCCAAAATTATTTGCAGTGAATAGTTTCAATTTAGATCACTATTATAAAGATTATGTGCAAAATCAAAAGCGAACTCTGTTAGTGATTATTCGCATTAACTTTACATTTTTATAAACCCTAACCAGTTTCTGTCATTCACAATTTCTATCAAAATTTCAAAGTTTATATAGATTCCCATACACTTCACTATAACTTACATTGATGAGCTATTGGCGCGTAATATCAGTCCTAGCAACGTTAGGAGTATGTGGTTACACATGCAAAACATACAACGAAATAAATCCATCGCCACAGCAATGTAAAAATTGTAATTTATTATTACAAACAAAAAACCCAAATTCAGAGCTTCACAAAATAAATGTAAGTAACTTAGAAATACAATAACAATTCAATCAATATTTAATTATGATTTAATAAAATTATTTCTCATTAGCACCAATATATGCCAGATAAAAGAAACGAAATAAACGAATACCCATCAACGTCAAAACTAGTTAACTGGTGGAATAATTTCTTCAAAGTGAACGCAGATGAATTTTTCAACGTTGAATATTTCGAAAACGAGAATGGAACTGACCAAGTATCCTTCACCATTGCTCCATTAGAATATCTACAAAGATTATGGAAAAACAACACCCTGAATCAAGACTTAAGACCAATAGTAGCACAAGCAGTAATCGTATTTAATAAATACCAAAGCTTACAAACTGAGATGAAAGATGTAAAACACAGATTGCTTGACGTAGCTCAATATAACACCCGGGGTACAGTGGATGCTGCGATATCACAAGCATCAATTGTGAGTGAACAAATACAAAAGTTACTGCTGCATATGGTGAGTTTGGTAAACAACATACACTTTTCGCAAATTTATGGAATTGGATTAGCTACAATACGACACGATTTGATGATTCTTGATCAAAATATTGAGGATATAACAATGGCGGGGAATGTTATGTACGATTTGATTGACAAGTTGAAGGAAGAGAATGTTTATGATTCGAGTTTAATTGAGGAGCGTGCAAATGGGGGTCGTAAAGCTCAAACGGATGCTGGTGTGAAGAGTGCTGGTGAAGATATAAATACACCTTTGAAAAGAAAAAGCGGTCCAAAATTCTCAACATTGAAATATAAAAATTTTACGATTTCTTATGCTACTGCAACAAAACTTCCGGTGTTTTATGAAGAAGTAGTTACAAAGGAAAATGTGCGATGTCTCGAACATCGTCATTGGGAAAAGATTAAAATATGGACGATTGTTCCACCAGATCACAAGTGCACAATCAGTCTAGAAAAAGCTCGAAAAATGAATAAATATGATGTAGTGCGTGTTGGAGATTGGGAACTCTACTCGGATCCAGCTGATGCAGATCAAGTGAGTCGGTGTATCAGTATTTTGCCATTTTTTGCGATATATTGCAAAATATAAATTGCAAAAAATGGCAGCAATTTTGAGATTGTTTGTGATTTTGCGATTTGTGCAATTTGTGTGATATTGATGGTATTTTACCAAATATTTTTGCATCTGTCAGCCATATTGGAATTTATATTTACAATTTCTTTTCTTTTTATAGTCAGGACACTGTGTTTACTGCAACCAATCGAATTTCTGGCCGTTTTTCTACCGTTACCTGGTGGATTTAACAGGATTTTGTACCGAGGTTCGGGTCTGGTCAGCTGTTTTGTACAAGCCAATGTAAATTTTAATTTGTTCAATTTAATTATTAAATTTTATTTAATGAAACTATATTTGATAATTAACTATTTTCATACAGACAAGATGGAGCCGATTCTAATCGTCAGTTATACGAAAGTCGTTACAGACGATCAGTACCAGTTTACTTTCTCAAAGCTATACTTTATCGCGATGCAAACGGATGTTACAAATTGGAATGTTTCAAAGTGAAAAATGAACCACTAAGTAGTAACATTGATAATTTGACTAGTTTTCACACAACACGAGAACAATTGGAAAAAGAAACTGGTTTAGAGATATTTCGAGGGAAAGATTTTGAGTCGAAAGTTATTTCTTCCAAACCACATCATTTTTTTGAAAGAGTGAAAATAAAGCAGAGGACTAACAAGCCAAGTTCAAAAATATTGAATTTGTAGTTTAATTTCACTCTTACACGAAAGGAAAAAGTTTATTATGACTAAATTTATTACAAGCATATAATCGTATAAAAATCTATTCGAAATATTTAAAAAAAATATATTAAAATGCTTTATTTTATAAAAATGTGTCCCATAAAAATTTGTTCTAAATATTAAAAAGTGTATAATAAATAAATAATCGATAAAAATGTGAACATTGTATGTTTCTTTCTCTCTTTTTTACTTTCGAGAAATTCAAATTGAAGAAACAATTTCCATCATTTGCAATCACACTCTCTACTCATTGTCGTAGCAACACATTATTACATAATTATAAACCTAATCTAATTCTTTAAATGTCACTCATTCTATCAAAATTTGAAGTTTATTAAATCACTTGCATTTTACTTATGGCTTACTTTCGGATGTTATTTTTGGTTTCAATAGTAGGAATAAGTAAATATGTACACAAATTATTCAACAACCAAAACCAACAAAATAACAATAATTCCTATTTTGCAAAGTTTCAAAATCCCCACCATTATTTGAACACAGGCAAAGATGTAAGTATTATAATTTATCAGTTTGGAGATTTATTTTTACAATTTATACAATAGTTATATTTAATTCCAAATATTTAATCCTAAACAAAATTATTTCATTTTCAGTATATTTTCCCAAGATTGAATCCGCTTAAAATTTTACGAGTAAATAACAACCGTCCTAAGTCAACTCTTTTAGACAAATGGCGGAATTTCTTAAAAATACAAGCATTTAAACCATGCAACAAACCAAAAAGTACATGTGAAGATGATGATGACGACGAAGAGGAAGAAGAAGAAGAAGATGATGATGATGATCACGATAAAAAAGAAGACAATCATGACGACGATGACAAAGAGGAAGCTGAAACGGAACATCCGTTAGTATTATTACAGCAACTAATTCTAAATTGCGCAAACAAAAGCAAAGAATTGAAATACGCAATTCAACGAGTGGCATATCTGAATCGAAATTTACAAGCATTAGAACCGTTATTAGGAAATATCAACCTAATTTCTACCAATTTGCATCACAAAGGAAATAAAATCGACAGCGAAACAGGTCAACTTATAACTGGCATAAAAAAACGAATTACAAATGTCCAAAACCTGACATACAACGTAATCATGATTCTACACGAATTAGATATGTATGAAACACTTCATACAGATGATGTATTTCAGGATCAGCCTTATGTAAACACAATGAAAGAAGTGCTCGAAACTGAGACAAATCTCAACCAAAACATTAGCAACATTCAGATAGCATTGATCAATGTAAACACTTTATTGAATAACTTACAGCAATATTATCTCGATAATCCTGCTGGAAATAGCACATGTCCTCCAAGTGGCAAGAGCAAGAATCAGGAGTATTCTCATGAAAAGAAACATGAGACTGCTTCGTCTGACATCTTCCGTCCACAAGCAAGCCCTTCTGGTCAACAAGATGCGGATTCAGCTTTGATGGATTCCTTGGAAAGCAAATGTGTCGAAAGTGCTGATACTCATGAATCAGATTTGCTGGGAACTTGTAAGGAAGAGAAGGATCAAAGTGATAGCAGTGATGAAGAGCAAAGCAGTAGTGAACACACTTTGTTTGATTTGAATAGTCTTTGGGAGCAGAATGGTGATGATGAACTGTTACGTCCAAAGGAAAGTGAAAATAGTGATAAAGATAAATGTAATGATAAAAAAAATGATAAAGATGAAGATGATCAAAATGAAGAAGCGGATGATACAACTACTGATATAAGTGATTTTTTAAGTCTTGAAGAGTTGGCTGATGATCAAATATCTGATTTACAAATGCCACAAGAATCGAGTTTTGTTGGTAAAGGATACTGTAGTTCGAATGAATGTTACAACATATGGCAGAGCTAATGTTGTGGAATTAGAGGAATTTGTTGTTATAATTATTTAATATGTTTGGATGTTAATTTCTGCTGATTTTATTATAAATTATATGTTTGAAAACACAAATTCCTGAAGAAGATTTCAAATTTTTATAGAACATCGAATTTATTGAACATTAAATTTGTTTGAATTTGTTTTTGACATTTTTAAAATATTTGTTATTTATTTCAACAACGTTTATATATTGAATTCGAGCATTACCATTATTTTAAGTGGCTTTATATCCGCAATTATTAACGCAACAATGGCGGGTGACATAACACGGCGTTATTACAAACCTAATATAATTCTTTCTACAGAATGATAAAAAGTTAAAAATTTTTAAGTTAACGCAATTTATTTAATCGAATGAATTATTTACGCTTGTTATCATTTGTTACAACTTTAGGAATAAGTGGATATTTGTATCAATTTTATTCAGATCGCAAAAAACAGAGAAAGAAAGATAACATTTTAAAAATCCAAAGCCCAACTCAGGATTTATGCAGTAGCAAATATGTCAGTAGTAAGAATTTTATTCAGATGCGAATCTTATCAATTTAATTCACAGGGCAAAGTTTCACACAGTAATTGCCATCATCACGAGAAAACAATTCTAGAGAAATGGTGGAATTTCTTAAAAGTTAATGCATTAAACCCGATCAATGACGCCCATATTTTAGAGGAAGAAAGTGACGAAGAAGACGGTGATGACGAAGACAGTGACGAAGACGACGATCAAGATTTTTATGCGGATGATCTCGAACTAGAGCGCGAACACCCGATGATAATACTACAACAACTGCAACAAAACAAGGAATTAAGTCCGGATATGAAAGAAGTTATCAGCCAAGTAGCGAAATTGGCTTATGTTTTAACTGACCTCGGTCCAAAAGTACGTAACATCGAACACGTTGTAAACAACTTACAAAACCAGTGCGTTGAACACGATAAAGTGGTAGCGCAACGTTTGAAGGATTTCAATAACCAATTGAACAACACCCAAACATTAGTGCACAACATGATAGTCGTTTTAGATGATTTGGAAGTTTATGAATATTTAAGTAATGAACAAATTGACGAATTTTTCAACAATACTTTAAATCAAGTTCGACGTACGGTGGTTGAACTCAAACCGGATGTGCACAATTTAGAATACGTGGTGAACAACATGAATAATTTCTTGAATAATTTATTACCACAACAATATGCAGAAGGCGCTGGTAATGGACATGAACGTTATTTTGATGATGATGAAAGTGAGTTGTCTGATTTGAGTAATTCAAATTGTTTAGAGGATGATGACGGAGATGAAAGTGACGTCTCTGAACAATCTCAATAAGACATTACTTATCTGGATAGAAGATAAATCTACAAGCTCATTTTGTGACTATTTTTATTAATTAAATTATGTTTTAAAATGAAAGTTAATTAAAATTGAAACTAACTGGATGTTTGATCAATACTTGTATTCAATTGTAATATTATTATTTAATATTACTATTATTTGAATATAAGATCAACATTATCTATGCATATCTTATTATTCTTATTATTAGTATTATTATTATTATTTCGAAATTATGTTTGATACTGTAACTGATAATTCAATTGTAAATTTCTGTGCACACTTCAAACAAATTTATAATTTATGTCAACAATAAATTATTCAACTAAATTTGACTCACATAATTCTTTTGTTGGCCTCCTGTCACGAGTAAAGGACTGTTCGTCAGGCCCCGCCCCCTCATTCCAGGGTGGAGAGAGAACGTGGCCTGGGGGAGGCAGTCAGTGAGTAGAGAGAGAGAGAGAGAGAGACCAAGTCAGAGACTTGGCACTTAAGAGATAACTCAGCAGAAAGCAGCCACAGGGACCATCATGGGTTGAGGTACTAACCCAAGGATTCTCTGCTGGCAACTGTGATGGCATACAGGGCTCCTTGTGGTATTTACAAAAATAGCAGACAATACACATGCATGCCAACTATTTAACATTGGGCCACCCTACCCGTGCACTGGCTCAAAGGTACAATTTTGCGTGCACACAAGAGTCCGCAAACAAGTTATGACATCAAAGGGTTGGTGTTCGGATTGTGGGGATGTGTGACCAGTAGTTTTTTTGGGAATAAAATAGTGATGTGCACGCTGCTGTCAAAAGGGTGTGGCAATCCCACCAGGAAGTGAATAAGGACGTCTAATTCAAATTCAATTTTCAGATGAATCCATTTCTATCTTTTAATTTTTCTTTCACCAGTTTCAGAAATACCATTAGGCAGTTGCATACACTGTTATTTACCTCTTGATGTTTTCTTCTATTATAAGTTCATTTACATGGTTCTTCCAGCTATCTCCCACCCTCCCACCCTACTATTACTAGAGCTATAATATTCTGCTTTTAAGAGGATTCATTAGCATAACTCTGTGTGTTCTGATCAGGGGCCTCCATTTTCAGAGTTTTAAAGATGACAAGCTCTCATCGTTCCTCATTGTTTATGCTGTCCTCAAGTGCTGATTACTATTACAGTCTTACTTATAATTATTAGCCAGAGCCAACCCTCACAGGTGGATGGTGTAAGGATAAGTGGAGGTGCAAATTGGATTGTGTGCTCGAACTTCCCATATTTTTTTCCTTTCCGTTATGCAGGTTAGCTTGGTGGCTGCTACACAGCAATCATAAGAACTACTGTGACAGCATGCTGGCTACCAGCAGCTCTCACCATTTACTGCAGCCTCTGGCCATCCTGGGACACCCTTCTACAGGATGTTTCCAGCCTGATTAGGCAGGATGTTCCCAGCCTGATTAGGCAGGATGTTCCCAGCCTAATTAGGCAGGATGTTCCCAGCCTGAATATGAATAAATACTCTGAGCACTACTCATGGAGCAGCAGTTGAACAGGAGC
>JAQFZN010002668.1:0-10784 GCA_034687075.1 Geophilus carpophagus | reverse complement strand
TGCCACCCTTTGACAAAACTTGGAAACAAACATAATACAGTAGCTGCCAGGGAACAGCATAGAATTATGTGCAGATATAATTATAATCACAGGACCAAGTTATACCAAACTTAGCCATTCCTGGGTAATGTACAAGTTTTATATACAGTATATAAAAAAATGGAGACATGAACTGTAAGTGTGAATTTTTAAATTAATAATTCGTAAGAACGCAGGCTGTTTTAAGCCTGATTTTAATTTACACAACAAAATCGTTCTTAACACATGATGTTGACAAATTGTTTGTCCTAACGTAATGTTAGTCACCTCCCATGTGGTGAATTAAATAAACGGGCCTCGAATCCGAAAAACGGGGATTATTCCTATGACATCATGACATAAAGACAAAAATATTTTCTGCATCGAGCAGACATAGGAGAGAAAAAAAAATATGATTATGAATTTTAATATGAAAACAAATTCAGTGAAATTTAACCTATTTTAAATGAATAAGTATTAAAGGGAAAAAAAAAAATTTTAATGTGACCTTTAAATAAAAATTTTTAACCTTCACAAGGGGTTATTCTTGGAAGATTGCCGACAGGATACAGGGGGGATCTGTACAGCTGAGTCGCCATTGTTAGTGGCTAATCACCTTTGTATTAATGAAAGAATTTTTGCCTGAGAGGGTGGTGTAACCCAGATACACCCATCCTCTACTTCACCAAAGTCAATGATGCATCCCTGCAGCACGGGGCTGAGGGAGGGGGAACTGAAACCTCCATTAACTTGTTTGTTTTACTTTTTACTCATGAACGTGTAAATAGAGCGGAGAATAATCTCAATACTCCATCCAAATTAATTTTTACCAATATCGCATGTATGAAAACAAAAAAAAAGAAACTGGGGATATATGGTATATATTAAAAAAATTTAGTTAACGAATTAAACTAATGAGGGGGGGAAAAAAATCATTTACCAGCAAGGGGGGAAAAAAATAAAAATATTAATGATATTTATATAATTTTCCAGCAATCGAGTAGTGTTATGCCCAGGCCTTAAAATAAAAAAAAAGGTTAAAGGGCAGTAAAAAAATTTCGTGTTGCTTAAGGCAGCGACAACTGGGTCATATTTCTGCACCAGCCATGTGATACTCATCAGTGGCTAAATGGGGGTGTCCATTATAAAAAAAAAATCTCAAAAGAGGCTTTTTCAAAGCACAAAAGCAATTCCCTTTGAAGTGGTCAAAACCATTATAAAACAAAATTTTATTTGTTTGTCCTTAAATTAGACACATGTGGAGTGTAAGGGGAAGCTAACCTTAACAAACCATAAAAATCGCCTTAGGTGTTATTAAGTGAGTGGGGAGCCAATTGAGAGGTGATTTCTCAAGAGATAACAGGGGTAGTAAGAAACCGAGCCCTGAACAGAAAAATTATTTCCTGTTTCCAAAAATAATAATTTTGGTCTATTTACAAATATGTACATGTACCTATAGTGATTTATTATGTGTTTATGAAATGGTGTAGTGAGTTTGTAAATGAAATGCAGTTGGAGAAAAACAGAGGCGTTGTCCTATCTCCACCCGCACATGGTAAACAAGTGTCTGATTGCTCGTGGTATCATGTTTCTATAAAATTTTATTGTTGTGTTAGATTGAATCTAACCTTCTTTTGTAGTTTTGTATTTTTAACTTTCTTAACATCTGTTTTACGCGATCGTAGTGTCATTGAGTGTGAGTGGGTGGGGTTATCTTTCTGTGGTGGAATGGGGGGACCAATCACTGGTACTTTCGACATAAGTTGGGAGCCACTCTCGGTCAATGGCCACTGAGGGGTCGACAAATTGGGGACGAACCGTTTTAATTCGGCAACATTAAACCGCCCCTTCGGTTGCAGGGTAATGGAAGAACCCAAGATATAGACTCCGCCCTTCCTTGCTTCCGTGACAACTTAAGGTTTTTTGTATCTGTTCTCAAGGGAAGCCAAATATAGAATCGCTCCCTTGGAAAGTGGGTGAGTTTTTACTAAAACTAAGTCATTTATTTTGTAAGAAACCGGGGTTCTGTGTTTATTGTAGTGTTTCGCCTGTTGTGCTTGGGCCAGCCGTTTATTTTCGATGGCAGAAGTCAACAGGGTTCCCATGCGAGCGACGAGCATTCGCACGTGGTCATAGGGACGAGTGGGGTCAAAAGGAGCATCATAGGTGACCTGCCTATGGTCCCACATGGGACGTAATTCTCTTAAAAAAGTAAGCATGGCGGGGGTACAGCCAGTCACAGACGATTTTGCCGTCCTAAGGGCAAAATTTAAATGTCCCAAATTTAGATCCCAGTCTGTGTGCTCTCTAGTGAAAATCTGGAGCATTATTTTAATGTTACGGTTCACTCTCTCAGTGAGGTTGGTTTGGGGGTGATAAGGCGTCGTTCTCAGAGGTTTAACCCCCATCTCTGTACACAATTTATTGTATATGTTGCAAATAAATTGGTGCCCATTGTCGCTGACAATGTGGTTAGAGCAACCAAACGTAAAGAAAAATCTTCTCACCACAGGGACGATGGACTTGATCTTTGCGTTGCGCAAAGGGGCCATCTCGACCCATCCCGTGGCATAATCCACAATAACCAGGATGAACCGATTCCTGTGCCTTGTCATGGGCTTAGGGTCCATTAAATCAATACCCAGACGCTCGAAACGTCCAACCTGTGTGGAAGTCGGGTGTAAAAGACCCGCGGGTTTGCGGTGCACAGGTTTGCACTTTTGGCACCTGCCACATGACAGAACATGATTTTCCACATGTTTTCTCATCTGCGGCCAATAAAATAGCCGTCGTAGGCGATCGAGAGTGACCTCAACGCCACCATGACCAGAAGTTGGATGGTCATGCGCCAATTGTAAACATTTTTTATACAATGAGGCGGGCACTGCTATTTTCAAGCAGGGATCATCGACTTCTAAGTCGAGGAACATGTCAGTATGACGTGGGTCTATAATTTGCAAAACCCCATCTCTAGAAACAAAATATTTTTCAAAATTCTTGAAATCTAAATGCGCATCCCATTTGGAAGCGTCATACTTGTCACTGTGATAGTCTTTCAAGAAACTGAGCACCGTGCTAAGTTTCGGATCCCAGCCTTGTTCCTGGATCAGCTCCTCAAGAGTGAAACCGAATTGCTGCTCCACCCCCAGTGCCAAGAAACAGGGCGCAAGCAAACACGCTTCCTCATCTGCAGTGAGATGAGTAGTTGCATCCTTGCTGCTTTCAGCACGGGATAAGACATCCGCAACCTTATTATCGATGCCTTTCCGATATTTTATCGTAAAGTTTTCCTGTTGGAGCATCATTGCCCAACGCGCCAGACGGCCAGAAGGGCTGTCCAGTGTCATCAGCCACTTAAAAGCTTGATGATCTGTTTCCAACGTGAAATGCGAGTACTCTATGTACTGTTTGAACTTCGAAATCGCCCAAATCATGCCTAAGCATTCAAGTTCAGACGCGCTGTAATTGGATTCAGCACCGTGCAGTGTGCGGCTTGCATAAGCAACCAGTCGTGGTTTTGATTCACCCTCCTGCAATTGCATGAGGACTGCACCGAGCCCACACGAACTTGCATCAGTGTGAATGATAAAAGGAAGTGCAAAATTGGGCAGAGGTAGCACGATCTGACATGCAAGTGTCTTTTTAAGCAGCTCAAATGCCTCTTGACATTTCCTTGACTATATCCACAGAGCGTCCTTTCGCAATAAGGCGTAAAACGGTTTACTAATGAGATGGTGTTTCTCAATAAACGGTCCGTAAAAACCGACCATCCCAATAAAGTGCTGTAACTGCTTTATGGTGGTGGGGATAGGGAAATTATCTATGGCTTGCACCTTCTTGGGGTTAGGGGTGTAGCCATCTCGGGTAAGCACGAATCCCAAGAATTCCATGGATTCAGGGCAAATAAACAATTTTGAGGGGCTAATGGTTAAGCCATGTTCTCTAATTCGAGCAAGCACATCCGCCACGTTCTTGAGGTGATCCTCGTATGTGTCACTAAAAATAATGACATCATCGAGATAAGCTAATGCCCATTTAAATTTAGACTCACCCAATACTACATCCATCATTCTCTGAAATGCACTAGGAGCATTGGTCAATCCAAATGGCATTCTCACGTACTTAAAAGTACCCCAAGGTGTGCGAAATGCAGTTTTTGCTTGGTCAGATGCTTTGACCTTCACCTGGTGATAACCGTTGGTCAAGTCTAGAGATGTAAAGAATTTCTTTCCGCCCAGACAAGCCAAGATCATACCAATATCAGGCATGAGGTAAACGTCCTTCTCAGTAATCTGATTGAGACGCCTAAAATCAATACACAAACGAGATGTGCCATCTTTTTTAGGGACAATGACAATTGGATTAGACCATGCACTAGAGCATTCAACCACAATTTTCTCTTTAATTAATTCGTCCAATAACTCACGCAGTTTCCGAGCCTTCTCAGGATTCAGCGGTCGCTCTTTACAATTAAGAGGTTTGGCATCACCAGTTGGTATGTCATGCTCGACCGTCGGGTGCATTCTCGGACGCTTACTGAACAAATCACTGTATTTGTCCAGTACGTGAGTCATCTGCTGCCTCCACCTCTTACTCAAATAAGACGCAGAGAACAGCATGTCATATACTTCATTAGTTGTATTATCAACCTGTGTTTGTAATTGATTCGTCACCAGATGTCTCTGGTGGGCCAAGAACACAGTGTCCGATGCAAGCATGCTAGCATTGTGCTCTGTAAGAGGGCTTACAGAGTCATCAAATGAGTAAACACGGTTGAATTGACCATCAATGCACCAACCACCTCTCGAGGGGTTGAGAACAATGTTGTTAGCAGCTAGCCAATTGTAACTGAGTAGCAGGTACGGGGATACCGAAGGTAGTACTTGGAAAACCACCTCAGCTTCATGTCCTAAATGTGTTAGAGAGAGAGAAACTGTACCTAGAGGATGCACTAGTCTATCGCCCGTCATAACCAAGCCATGACCTTGACTAGGTTTGATCAAATTGGACATAGCTAATTTGTGTAAAAGAGCTATGCTGACATAAGTGTCAGAGGCCCCAGAGTCTAGGATGGCAGAGATGGCTTTACCCCTAACCTGTGTGGTTAACAATGCCTGTTTTTTATTTGTGGGCATTGCAAGAAAATTACCACCAATTTTATTGATTATCCTAGGCTCTGAACCCTGAGTATTTAAACTATGCTTACATAATATCGTGTTGAGTAGATCAGTCTGTTGTGGCATGGTGACATCAGGGTCTGAGATGATAACGCCCTCTAAGTTGACCCTTTGTTCAATTGCGTGACATTGTTTCCCTGGTCGTATTGGTCATACTGATCATATGGGTTGAATTGGTCGTTGTAGGCCTCTTGTTGTAGATCCAGACCCTCGGCAACCTGTTGTGCAACCATTGCTGGCTGTGTGGTTTGTACCTTCCGGTGGGGGCATTCCCTAATGAAATGTTGTCTACTGCAGTGATAACATTTTTTTTTATCGGGTGTGGTGCGATAATTGGGTACAAGGTTGGCTTTCTCAGTTGTAGAGCCAATCGTGGATGGGTTAACCTGTTGAGGTTTTGGGGGAGAGGTAGGGCGGTCCTACCGTCGGGGCGGTGCCTGGTCTCCCCTATACACTGGGCGCTGCTGAGCAGCGGGCTTGGATGCCACAGGTCCTTGGTTAGAGGTGGCAGCCAGTGCCCTCATCTGAATAAATTCTGCTCGCAATTCGGCCATGCCTGCGAGGTTGCTAACCCTTTCTAATACCTGTTGCCAAGATTTGGCACCCATCATCCCACAGGTTATCATATCTCCTGTGAGCGGGTTCATCGCCTTAGCGGCAAGGCATATTTTTGAATGATCATCAAGCTGTGTCTGCATTTGTGCAAAAATGTTTTCTAATATCGAGCACACCTGCTGAGCCGATTGGCCAGGTTTCTGACGTACCGTGCCTGCTTCAGCACGCAAGACCTCATCAGACTTGCCCCAATCTTTTCTGCATCGCTGCATAAGTTCCTCCCATGAGCAACAGCCGTCCAAGCGGGCCGCCATGGAAGATGCCTCACCTGAAAACAGGTAGGGCAGACCAGACTGAGCAATCCTGTCCAAATCTAGGTCGTGGGCTTGTGTCACTTGTTTCATTAACACGAAGAAATCTCTGACGGGCATATTATGTCCATCAAAACATTGGTACTTTAATTTCGCCAACTTATATGAGAGTTCGCTCGCAGTCATCACTGCTCGGACCGGGGTACTGGTCGAGCAGGGTACTGGGGTAAGGGATACTGGGGACTCAGTCGAGGAAACTGACACGGGTCTCGGTGCTGAGACTACAGGGTTGACCACAACGCTTGGGTCGCGGAGCTTGGCCGCAGCCAGCATCCGGGTTGCCTCTGCCACCAATGTAGCAGAGTCCATAAAATGATATGGGTCTCGTGCCGCCGGGGGAGATGCTGGAGCACGGTGCACGGGGGGCGGTTGGCTCTTGTCAAGAGTCAACGGCGAGTTAGGGGGCTGCGAATCCGCAGGCAAGTTGTTATTATTTATTGATACTTGCTGCGAGTCACGTTGCTGTTGTTGAGCAGTGGTGTGGTCCGAGTCACGATTGATGTCGGGTGGGAGCCACACACTACTGGTCGAAGGCGCTCTAGGAGGGGTCTGCATGGAACCATGGGCATCCTGGTTGTCCATGCTCCTAAGCGAATATGGTGAAGTGAATCTTGTTGTGGTGGACATCGTGTTGGAGGGTGGTTGCAGCTTAGTCTTCTTTTTGGAAGGTTTGCTTCGGGAACGTTTCGTCTTAGGGCTACTGAGGGGGCTGTCAATGGTGTCTTGAAGTGGCATCAAAGGCAACTCAGGAGCAAGTGAGCTAAAAACTGTTTAGAGCAAACTAATATACAGGATAAAGGTCACGTCCCAGGAAGTAGGTGGAGCTCCACCCACACTGGCCATAGACCAATGAGAGTAGAGGGGTCCATCCCACCTCCATTACCCTATAGGGCAACACATGTCTGAAAAGGGAAACTAATGTTTACTGTTTACAAAATTATGCAATTGTTCTATGTACAAAAGAGGGTTGCCTGTGAGCAAGGAACGTCAAGTGAGACAAGTGGTAGCTTGAATACTTGAATGGTCACCCTGCTGCTGTCAGCAGGGGTTCACGGTGAGAGGGAGCCATTTGACTGCCATTAAATTCTCACCGGGAGCTCAAACTAATGTAGTTGAGAAGTCATTAAGTTTTTGTCACCAAAAATCCAAGCAAAAGCCTTTTGTTTCGCCACCATTCAGTCAATTCCAAAATAGTGGAAAAACAACTGCAAAAGCGTGAGAAAGTGGGTAAAAAACAAACAACAACACGCCTCCTAGCACCACAGGGAGTCCTATTCGGGAGTGGCGAACTTGCCACCCTAATACAAAAGAAACAAATGCAGCAAAAATGTAAAAACACTGAAAAATAAAATATGTTAAAAATGGGGTGTTTTTCTTGAAAAGGAGATCCCAGAAATCCTTGTAAAAAACTCTGTTTCACACTAGAAACACTGAAAAACCTAAAAAAATAATTCTAAACTGCTTGATGACCAAAAACGAGCAATGCTGGCAACAACATCCACTCTTCTTCAGTCACCAACATGTATGTACCCAAAGAGCACACACATGGGGGGTAATAAAAAAAATAAAAATTACAAAATGGGGTAGAGGGGGTGTTTTTTAAGAATGGGACCCCTCCAATTGGAAGACAACCATGAACCCAGGTGTGTGAGCACCTGTCTTGAGCAGCTATAAAACAGGTAGCTTTCAAGAATGCCCTGGGCCAGTCACCATACTAAACCACAGAACAGAAAGGCGAAAAAATCACTTAAGTTCAGGCTAACCTCCATGTTAACCTCCACTCAACCCTTCAAAGCTCGTTTGTAAGGCTGGCAAATTGCTGAAAAGTCTGCACCTGGCCTAACTTGGGGTTTAAACCAGGTGGAGGATGAGCCGATCACAGGGAAAGGAGGACACACCTGACACTGATGTTGAGATTAGTGGCCTTTATTGGTGTCTAGGGGTATTTCTGGTGTGCCGGGGATGCGGTGAAGCATCCCACCTTAGTGCCGGTGCCTCCCTATGCCTCACCATGACTGTTGCCCCAGGCAACAGCCATGATAGCCTGAAAGCAGAGGTAGCCAGGGAAGTACCTATCCCATGGCTATGTCTCTGGGGCAGCTGCCTTGCAGCTTGGTGCCTCTGCTGGGGTTGGGTAGGACCAGTGTTGACTGGGTCCTCTTCTCTCTCTCTCTCTCTAATCTGTCTCTCACCGACTTCTTCTACCCAACTGTTTCCACTCGACTGTCTCCTCTGACCACATCCTCTCTCCCTCTCGGGATAAGGGGGTGGAGCCAGAGGGGCAGTCCATAACCCGTGATGGATGGCACCCTAGGTGGCCACCCGTCACAAAATCTTATATCAAGTATTTGCAAAAAAAAAAGATTCACCATCAAAAATTATAACTTGAGTCAGTAATTTTTTTCAAAGTACTGAAAATTATGAAAGTGATATAGGGTCAATAGGTTTCTACACCCCCATCAACACAAAACAATGAAAATAGGGGCTAATCATAAATCAAGTCACACTTTAAAGTGGGATGAAGGGGTCAGTTTTTTGTGATGACAGGGGCTAAGATGGGGAGGGGGTGTTGTTCAAAATGCTATGTCACAATGGGTCTTATGGATATTTTTGATTTTTGACCTTTTTATAGAAAGTTTACCACATTTTTGTAATGTAATTTTTGCGGAAAAGGGTTAAGTTGTTTGTGACAAGTTGTGACTAGGGAGAGGGGGGGGTTAAAAGTAACAAAAATCTGCATGACATCATTTATGGACGGCCTAGTGGTCTCACCCCAAGGATTCCCAAACCCCAAACCCTGGGGAATATTGTGATTTTCTTACCCTGAAATTCTCGAGGGGGAGTAATATTTTCCCTTTTTTTATTGATCAATAGTATTGACCAATAAAAACAGAGAAACATTTTTTTATTTAGTTAATGGTAATTACAGGACTATACACAGTGTTCTGAAAGTCTGGTTCCTATCAAATATTTCCTAAGCAATTGTATTTAAACAAACTTTGGTAAAAGGATCATATAGGAATTGCATGGAAAACAAAAAGTTATTTTCCAACAGGATGAGACAATTTGTAACACAACTAAAACCACAAAAAAATGCCTGCAAGGCAATAACATAGAAGTCCTTCCCTGGCCACCTAGCAATCCAGACTTAAATCTCATAAAAAATATCTGGGGTTTAATGAAGCAGAAATTGAGAAACGACGACCCCAAATAAAGGAAGGTTTATGATCAGCTATACAAGAAGTGTGGGACATAATCACCCCTGCATACTGTCAAGAACTCGTAAGAATCGTGCAAGATCATATTCAGGCAGTGATTAATGCTATGGAAGATGTCAAACAATATTAAAATGACTTGATCATTTTTACATAAGTCAATTAGTACAGTGACCACTTTTCATTTGAGTCCAGAGACTCAAGTAAAATCTTTCATAACTTTTTTGTTTATTTGTTAATTTTGTTGGTTTTTGTGCTGGATTAACATAAATTCACTATATTTTTCAACCCTCACATGAAAATTTATTTATTTTTTACACCAAACCTGATAAGCTTTAAATAAACATTTTGATTACACATTAAAAAGAGATGACCACATACACCTGGGTTTGAGTAGCAGAAGTCATCACAATTCTCTAATTTTGAAGCCTTTACTCGACAAAATGATGAATTTTAAAGTCTACATTAAACAAAATCTTTATTTATAAAAATAACAACAGTTGAATACAAATTTATTTCAATGAGTATAAGAAAATTTGAATACAACTCATACATAAAGACAATTGTTGCTGTTGTTAAATACAGTGGCAGAATTTCAAAATTTGGTCCCCCCTTTGAAAGAAATATGGGCCTGCCAATAATTTTTTTAATTAGTCACCCAATGGGATGAAGCAGCTTGAGATTTCCAGTAGAGGACACTCTTTCTAGTTTATATAAGCAGTAACAACCCATTAATTCACCCATTCTGACAAAACTTTAACCAAATAAACATACCATCTGTTCTGATCTTAATGAAAGCTATCTTTTTAACACATTCATAGTATTTACCACTATTGATTGAATAGCCACTCTTGATAGAAGCAAACCACAATATTCTTCCATTAAGAATAATGCATAGTCTTTTCATACAGTGTAAGAAATCTTTGCTTGCTGCTCAGAGAAATTTGTCGCCTGGGTTCAGAGTGCAAGATTTTATTTTGCCGCCTCTACTCGTTAAAGCCTGAATGTAAAAAAAAGTCTTTAAGAGCACAAGTGCTGCCTCTGAATGCTGTCAACTAGGTATGCTCTACTCCCTGCACCCCTGATGCTGCTGTATGCGCTGCTTTACTGCATTTGCATGCAACTCTTTAATTTCAGGCCTACCAGACAATTCTAATCTATAAGACCAATCTAATCCATCTGCATTCTGGACAATGGTCACAATGCATAATTATAATTTGTTTAACCATTGTATAAATTAACTTGAATTTGTGTTAGTTTAACCCATAAGATTAAACCCTTTTTATTCCAAAATTGTATCTAGTTATTTTCTTAAGGAAATAATTATATATTTTGTAGTTGAGTTTTACCTCACACACAATAGGTGCATTTAATATGTTTGCTTTCATGGCTTTGCAATGTGGCTTTGCTTTCCTGGCTTTCAGAATTGGTTTTTGACTTTGAACAGC
>JAQFZN010002667.1:0-10784 GCA_034687075.1 Geophilus carpophagus | reverse complement strand
TCTTGATTGATTGATTCTCACACTATTCAAGTAACAGTCAACTAATACATTGCCCATTGAAAAGATAGGATTGTAAATCATACTTCACTTTTACAGAAATTAACCTTGATCTATAGATCCATTTTTTTAATTAATCAATTAATAAATGCAAATTTGAAAATTAACTAGATGGAATTTATTACATATAAACCTTCATTAAATAATCGTCCGAGTTATTTGTAACATTAAGAGTGTGACCTAATTTATATAAATAATTATTAAACATACCATTCGTAGCATTTCCAAGCTATTTATTGCTTTTTCTTTATTACCAATGTAATTAAATAAAAAATAAACTCAAACAATTATATAAGTACACAAGATATTGTAAATAATTACTTAATTATCATTAGTTACTCGTTACGCGTATTTGTTTACATATAGTATGCATTTTTAGGGATACAGTATTTATCTTTTTGTTATCTGTAAACAGGAGCGCGCCAACCCTGGCGGCAGCATTGAAGAGCAGCGTTTGTGCTCTTAAAAACCTTTTTTACGTCCTGGCTTTTAGGTGTAGGGATGGCAAAATAAAATCTTGAACCCCGCACCTGGGTGGTAATTTTCTCTGGCACAGCCCTGTCTGTAAATTAATTTTATTATAAATAGATAATTTTTAGTACTCTAGTTAATTTATTACTACGGGATTGTTACAGCAAAGAAATTCACACAGGCGTGTGTAACAATAATTTAAATGGGCATAATTAAAAACTATTTTGCTTTGTTGTGTGTTGGGAGACACGTTTAGAATTCAACATCTCAGTCTCTAATCAGGAAGTTTAAAATTGGTCTACTGACCTTCAATTTTATCATTAGTTTATAAACTTGTTGAAAATAGACATCAATTGGATTAAGTAAACATTGCATTATTTATGAACTAAAATGTAAGTACTTTGAAAAGTTTGTGTTATTATAGTTTTAATTTCTTAATATATTTTTTCTTGTGATTTAGGGATGACGAAAAGAATGCTTGCTGGCAAAATTCTAAAGCTGAAAAATTTCTTCTTGTACTTCTAATTATTCTTAGCATTGTTTTCCTAGGTCTTTTAATTGGGTTGATTATGAAATCTAGACAAGAACCAGGTAAAATTGTATATTAAATATTAAATAAAAATTAAATACTGTAAAAATAATTAATTTATTGACTCAGGTAACACGCATTGTGACACTTGCAACTCGTTGTGAAAATACAGTAAATAATTTAGCTAGTTCTTTCAAGTAATTTTAATTTTTGTCTTAGAACACTTTCGAATTACATGTTGTGGATAGCAATTTTAGAATCTTATAACTTTCTTGACGGTGCGTTTTTAAATTTATATAAGAAATTCCGAGAGGAATATGAAGGCTTTGCGGTGGATAAAGCTGATAGAAAAAATTATTGCAACCGTCAAACACTTAACTGTTTCAGACAAGGCTGCAGTGCAATGTTTGTTAAGCGGCTGTTTGGCTCGGATGCTACTAAATCGTTGGCAAGATTCGCAAGTTAAATTATTTTAATATTGTTTCGTATAATAGTTATTTAAATACCTGAGTAAAAACTTTTTTTCAGATACCAATTTTAATTTTTTATGGGATTTTGCATTATCAACGTTTGATTAACAAGAAATTCTCTTTTATAGAGTAATATTTCAGAAAAATATTTTTTTAACAATGTGTTGGAAATGAGCAAGGTTTTATCTGACTATAATTTCAATTCGTTAATCAAAAAGAATGAAGGTTTACGATATACAGTATTTAATATAAAATTCTTAATAAACCAAGTTTTTAAGGTTTTTATTTTGGTATTTCAGTTGGACGGATTTTGCAAGTGGAGTACTTAGCGCGGGTGCTGGTTATTATCCTCCAGGAAATGGCTTACGTAAAATTAATTAAAGAGCAAAGAAACTATTTTAGGTTATTGAGCTTTATAATTTCTTGATTGCAAAGTAAAAACTTAACTACCACGTTTGTGTTGAAATAAAAGTGAGATGGTCTTGGTTAAATGGTATAGAACTTTAATAACAGGTGTTTGAATCAGTATAACATTAGGAGCTAGTGCTCGTACAAAAAGTTTTGAACCTCTCACTCGGAGGTTCTCTCGGATAATAGATAATAATCACACTCATTAATATATTATAACAACTCGCATTCTCTATTTGGAATGTCTCGCGCCGCGTGCTTACATATATATTATCTCGTGTATACAATAATATAAAAATATCACAAATCACATTGGTATTATTACCACAGTTTGAGCATGATAGAAGCAGTAATGTAGTCGTAAAATATGTACCGGGCGCTTATTTGCGCCAGGTGCTGGCAATTTATTTTATGCTCTCCGCCGTCAGGTGTCATGTATTACAACTTATGTTTCAATGAAAGTTAACGATAATTTTCAGACCACTAGTGATATTACGAGTGAAAATAAAATATCATTATATAGTTTCTTTGCTTTAACTTTTAAATATTTTGTAGTAGTACTTAATACAAATTTCTTTAGTGATATACGCTGGTATATTGGGTGGTGTCTTTTTCAACCCGAATTGGCCTAGGTATTTGAATTATGGTGGCATTGGTACAATAATAGGACATGAATTTGTTCATGGTTTTGATGACAGAGGTAATATTTAAATTTTAATTATACGTACGTACTATAAACTTAAAAGACTAATATTATAGGAAAACAATTTGATTTGCATGGAAATTTAAATAACTGGTGGGCTAATGAAACGGATATAAAGTTTCGGGAAAGAGCAGATGAAGTGGTTAACTTGTACTCAAGCTTTGTAGTTCCAGAGTTGAATATATCTCTAAGTGTTGTTTAGGGCTGTGTGAAGAAAAAACTGAATCTGGAGCCTTCTACTTCCACAAAATTTAAAAGAACGCAAAAAAAAAGCTTTTTATGACAATTTTGGCGCCCCCTACTTCCATAAAAACGATCCAAATTACGATTTTGATCTTCCTACTCTCACAAAAAAGGGTCTCCAATGACGATTTTTGCGCTTCTTTAATATTGGCGTCTGGGGCCTCTTCGCCCACCTCCTTGACACGGCCCTGGTGTTGTTACCTAATACCAAATGTGACGGGGAAAACAATATATATTTTGATTTTTTTTAGCTAAATGGTCAAAAGGTTCAAGGAGAAGCAATTAGTGATATAGAAGGATTTCAACTGTCGTATAAAGTATAGTATTAATAAATATATTTATTTTATTAGTTTATTTTAATTATTTATTTTATTTTCAGGCATATGAGAAGTGGGTAGAACAAAATAAAGAAGAGTCTGGTTTACCTGGTATGCCATTAAATTCGAGACAACTTTTCTGGTTACAAACTGCAAATGTAGTATTTCTATTTTAAATAGCATAAGCATTTATTCTTTACTAACTCACTTATTTTTTAAAAGTTGTGGTGCGCAAATTTGCCCAAAGAAAGTTTATTTAGTAGACTTCAAGTAAGTAATCATCCATCAGATCGATTTAGGTAGGTACTAAAAAAATGGATTATACCGACAATGTAAGTTATAAAATTTATTTTCAGAGTATTGGGAGCATTAATGAATTCAAAATATTTTAGCAGAGATTATAATTGCCCTGTGGGTTCGTTAATGAATCCGGAACACAAAATATCATTTTGGTGATTGAAATTATGGCAGATTTTCTTACTTAGTAAGGAAATTCTACATTAATTTATTATTTAATTAGTCCAATAAAAATAATATGTATGTATTACACAATAAATTAAATTTGTTTTAATTTGCCATGAATTATTGGTCTGCTAAAGTTGATGAGTTAATTTTCACCCATAGCAGTTTCGACAACATCTCTGAAATATAAAATGCTGCAATTTTTATTTTATTAATAGGTCAACATTTGTACAATATTTCAAGAACAAGCGGAAACATTCATTAAATGCGTTATTTTACAATTATAAGACCTTCACCTCTGTGTATAATGTTTAACTTATTGATCTATCACATCAAAAAAAGTTTGATTCACTTAATGCAATAAAAAACATTTTAATGTTACTTGAATTGTGAAATGTAATTTTCAACTCATCTTTCATTTTTGTTTGACAAGCTTGAAAGAAGTATAGTTTCACTTGGGCTATGTAAATCGATATTTTATTAGCAGTAATTTTTCGTTTATACATTTTTTAATTTATATTTAAATATTACTTTAGGGCAAACAAAAAAGAACAATGTTGGAAACCAAACTCAAAGACTGAAACTATTCTCTTAGTCTTTTTAATTCTTTTTATAGTTGCAACGATTTCTCTTATGGTTGCATTGATCTTAACATCAAAGTCAGGTAAGAAACTATATTAAGTTCGTTATTAAATCTTAATTACCATATTGAAAAAATAAATTTTTTAAAAGATAAAATTTGCACCTCAAAAGAATGCATTGAAGCAGGTAATATTCTTGTTTAGATACAAAGCACGTCAAATTTAACGATGTTTGGCTTTCATTTTTATTTAGCTCATGATATTTTGTCTAACATGGATCCGAGTGTTGATCCGTGCGTTGATTTTTATCAGTTTGCTTGTGGTGGCTTTGCAAACACTACAAATTCTTTGCAATATACACCAATTAGTAAAATTGATGAAATGGATATGGATAATATGGAACAGTTAAGAAGTAAACTAAGAAAATAATATTTAATAAATATTTTTCTAATAGTTCTTAATTAAAACAGAAATAATTAATCAACCTTGGAAGACAAGTGAACCAAGATATTACAAACTAGTTAAAGATTTGTACACTTCTTGCATGAATGAATGTATGTAAGCGAATTATTGTGTGACATCTCAGATTTAGTTTAAAATTATAATTCCATCCAGTGTATTTTTGTCACTTAAATGATTTTTAATATAATTTTTTAAAGTGTTTATTTTAAACAGAATGTGAGATATTTCAATACATTTAGTTAACATTACATTATATTGCAACTTTTAATGTACAGCAAAGATTGAAGAATTAGGTGCCTCTCCTTTGTACTCAATGTTAGAGGAAGTTGGAGGATGGCCTGTTATTGAAGGATCCGACTGGAAAGAAAATGATTTTGATTGGCGACAAACTCTTGTTCAGTTTTACAGCATGGGAACTAGTTTTGGTTTATTTTTTAACTTGGTTGTTAGACCGAATTTACAACATTCTAAGCAATTTATTTTAAAAGTATGTTATAGAGTTCTACGACAAACTTTTTTTGCTTCTCGATAGTAATTGCAGATGCATAAATTTTAGATAGGCGAACCATCAGTTGTTTTGCCAAAGGAATATTATTCAAAAAAAATGTATCGCGAAAAATACTTAAAATTAATGATAGATGTAGCAATACTTTTGGGAGCAGACAAAACGAGAGCTGAGCGGGAAATGAGAGTAGTGTTGGATTTTGAAGCTAAAATCTCTGAGGTTTGTTTATTCCAAAAAAAAAAACTGAAATAAAAAAACAACTAAATTTGTTTTTGTTTTTTTAAACAGTTTCTAATTCCGAGAGAAGAAAGCAGAAACATTTCAAAATTCCATAACGAATTTCGAGTTCATGAATTACAAAGATTAATGCCGCAAATATCTTGGGTTCAGTTTTTAAATAGTCTAAAATTTCCAAGGGAAATAAACAGATACGATAAAGTTGTTGTAGATGACCCAAACAGTTTAGTGCAATTATCTATTTTACTTTCAAACACAAATAAAAGGTAAGTTTGATCAAGTATATTAATGTATCCAAAAACTTTCAACTTTCGCTTAATCCTTTTAAAACTCTTTTAAGCACATCATGTTCAACTTAGTGCTTTTATCTGTTCTGAGGTCAAACTTTAAGTCTGATCTCTGAGGTTTATTTACGTGCATGTCATAAACATAGCTTTTTTAAGTTTTTTATTATTTTGGTGTGCATGACTGTACTACAATTTGAGACATAATTTTAAATTGTTTTTTTAGAATTATCTCTAATTATATGTTATGGAGAATTGTTATGGGTCACTGTCGGCAACTGCATAAAGCATTAGGAAACCGATGCAATGAATTCTACGATGAGTTATATGGAATGATTGATCCTAAAACCAGACAATATTATTGCATAAACAACGTGATTGGTAGAATGAATGTTGCGACTGGTGCTATTTTTGCTCAAAAACTGTTTGATCCAGAATCTAAGACCTTAGTAAGCATTTTTATTTATTTACAATTCTGAGTTATAATATTCATTATTTTATTACAGGCAAGTGATCTTGTGAATAACATAAAGAGTATTCTGACTCACAGTATGAGCAGTGCAAAATGGATGGATTCGGAAACATTGGAGAAAGCAATGGAAAAAGTTAAAGCTTAATTATTATTAAATGCAACACTTATTTACAGTTGTCATTTCAGCTTAAGAAAATGAAAGAACTTGTGGCGTATCCTGAGGAACTCTTAGATGATGCAATAATTAACAGTTTCTATTATACAGTAAGATATATTAACGTGTATATTATTGTGACTGCATTTTTTTTAAATGTCGCATACGAGACAGGGAGCGTCAGTGAAACAAAAGTGATTAGTGTTAACGAGATCTATTGTGATGTAAATGAAACACAGAGACGGGCCAGATAAATTTGCCGCCGGGGGGGGGAGGGGGGGAAGTTCAAGATTTTATTTTGCCATTCCCACACCTTAAAGCCAGAATGTAAAAAAGGTTGGCGCACCTTTGATGAAAAACACACAACAATGATTACTAATACTAACTATAAGTTTTAACCAGGGTTGTTTGAATGATTGTGAGAATAAGGGAGAAGAGTGAGCAATGTGCTCTGGTTGTGAGTTGGAGATGAATTGCTTGATGAGATGAGGGTTTGGGACTGAGGAACACATGTGAAGAAAAGGGAGTGTTAATGTGTAGTTAAGAGGCAGGTGTTAATTGACACAAAAGAGGAATGGGTTTATGTTACATGGGGTGTTTGAAATTGGAGATAAGGATAGTAATAAAAAGATGTAGGTGGTAAGTTACATTTTATAAAATAATACTAGAAAATAATATAATATACTTAAGATGTGACACTATATTAAGTGCTTATCCGGTGGTTGAAATGATCGTAAGTCGTGCTGTCAAGTTCAGAGCTGATCTGAGTTTCCACTAATTTTAGTGGAGCTTGCAACTATCTTGACCTGTTATTTACATAACACAATACACAACATAACACTACGTTACACTAAAACATTATATTACAGTACAATCACTTCCTTAACTCTCAAAATGACATCGCGTGTTACCTTTGTGCTTGCAATCATGTTTGAAACTAGAATTAATACTATTAATTTAACAGGTTACTAGTGGGCAATCTCTAAAGAGTACAGGTAGCCCTCGATCTCATCGCCGATTCACAATAACACTGCATGCCTGTGTGCTGGAATTCTTGGTTGGGAAAGTACCACAAACTAGAATGGTTGGTGCTCCTGTGATAAAGTATTTACCGAGTTCCTGCCACGTTTATATATAAATTGGTAAAGTAAAAATACCATGTGTGATAAAAGAAGTGCAGAAAAGTTATCTGAACATAGTACTAAAAAGGCATGCATATTATCACTCTTGAAAATATAATATTGTTATACCTTCATATGCAAATTTTTTGAAAATGTGTAACCTAACTCTGTATCTGCCATTATAATTGGGTTCATTTTACGTCGAGAGGGGGAGTTTAAAATAAAAGCTTTTTCGAAAAAAAGAATCACTTGGAAAGTACAATCTGCGTTCATTTTTCTTTATTGTATTGTGATACTTTTTAAAAATTATACACTTCAATTACAATTTTATCACAAAAAATAGTATGGAGCTTTAATTGAATATTTTTTTATTTTACAGCTTAAAATATCGGAAAATCAATATTTTAGCAATCTTTTACGAATTTCCAAATTTATTACAAATTTTTATTTTTCTTTACTAAACAAAAAAGTTGAAGACACAAAGTAAGTAGATACTTCTTTATTTCTATTATAAAAGTTCTAATTAAATTCTTTTTAGTTGGATTCAATTTGCACATAGTGCTACTGTAAATGCCTTTCACATGTTTTTGTATAATCGCATACGTAATTTGCAGTATTTTGTTGAGATTATTGTTATTTTTGAATATTTTTTTTTTTTTTTTTTTAGAGATTCATGCAGGTATGTTAGGTGGTGTATTTTTTAACTCACATTGGCCTAAATACTTGAATTATGGCAGCATTGGCACAATTATAGGACATGAATTCATTCATGGCTTTGATGATATTGGTAATTTTCTTGTATCAATAAAATTATTCATTAACTAATTATACTTCAGGAAAGCAATTTGACCATAACGGAAATTTGAACAATTGGTGGGCAAATGAAACCGCAAAGAAGTTTCGGGAAAAGGCTGATTTGATTGTAAAGCAATATTCAAGTTTTAAAGTTCCTGAAGTAAATATGACGGTAAATCTATACTAAAAATGATAAATTAGCTTTACTGAAATTGCATTAAGTTTACTATTACAATTTTTATCTACAGTTAAAAGGTGTTAATGTGCAAGGTGAAGCCATTAGTGATATAGAAGGAACAAAACTAGCGTACAAAGTAAGTTGATAAATTATCAATTACTTTCACTGCTCTTACGTAATTGTAATTGTATATACATCTAATTGAGCTTGAATTTATGAAAATTTTGTTTTGAAGGCGTACGAAAAATGGGAAAAGAAAAACGGAAAAGAAAGTGGTTTACCCGGATTGTCATTAAACTCTAAACAATTGTTTTGGTTAAAAACAGCTATTGTAAATAAATATTTAAATATTGCTTTATATTATAAATGGCAAAAAATAACATTTCCATTATTTTGAAGGTTTGGTGTTCAAATTTACCGGAAGAAACTTTAAAGTATCAAATTCTCAACGGAAATCATCCACCTTCTCGATACAGGTAGAACTAAAAATATATTTATACCTAATAAATTTAATTTTTATTTTATTTATTCTTTATAGAGTTATTGGGCCAATTATAAATTCAGAATATTTTGGTAACGACTTTAACTGTCAAGTCGGATCACCAATGAACCCAAAACAAAAATTATCTTTTTGGTGATGAAGTTGATTACACCTTACACTGCTGTAATAATGAAGTAAAAATACGATATGAGTAACCTATAAAAATTAAATATTTACTGTACATCAAAATGATTAAATATAATTTTAATTATTTTCTTAAAGATTTGACCGAAATTATTTTAATAAAATCGAAATCATTGCATTTTTATAGTAAATTTTTATATTATACAGGTAGTTAGTTCCTACAAAGAAGTAAAACAGATATTAACACATGTGAAATGGCCAAAAATCAATCAAATAAACAAATTAATGTTAAATAAAGCAAATTTAAAAACAAAATGTTTACTGTCATTTGAGGCAAATCCCGCCCTGGTATCATAAAAAAGTACAGGAGTGGCGCCTCGATACGCCCTGACAAAACTACACCACTGTTCAAGATGCCAATTGTCTATTGACATTGAGGAGCAAGCGGAAGCAGTCCTTAAGTGGAATTAATTAAAGACCTTCACCTTAGTGTGTTTTTAACTTGCGGCATGAGTATACATTCTCACATCTAGCCATTTGAGTGACCTATAAATTGTATTAATAAAAGATTATTAAAATTACAATTAAACCCATTTCTTAGAGAAGGACGTTTAGTGTTAGGAAGCTGTTTGTGTTTAAGTCTTTTCATTCTGTTTGCTCCATTTTTTCATATCGGTGTAAATTGTAATTATTTTTTTAAAAATTGATATGGCAAGCAAAAAAAAGCACTGTTGGAACTGGAGACCAAACACCAAATCTGAAAAAATTATACTTACGATTGCAATCATTTCCATACTTGTAACAATTTTTCTTGTAATAGGATTGATTGTTGTATCGAAACCAAGTAAGGAATTCATTATTTAATTTGGTGGTGTAACTTAAAAATTTTATTTTCAGAACCAAAAATTTGCAATTCAAAACTATGCGTTGAAGCAGGTAAAAATTTACTACAAAACATAATCATTTTATAGTGCATTATATTTTTTAGCTTATGAAATGCTCGCTAATATGGATACAAGCGTAGATCCATGTACAGACTTCTACCAGTTTGCTTGCGGAGGTTTTAAAAATAGAACTGATTTTTTGGATACTTCACCAATGAGTCAAATCCAAAAACGTTTTAGAGAAAATATTTTTCAACTGAAGAGTAAATAAAAGTTAGATTAAACTGAACATTTTTTCTAATTATTTTTAATTTTTTTAGCGATTGTTGATCAGCCAATAGAGTCTAGTGATCCAAAATATACAAAACTCGTTAAAGAACTGTATTTATCATGTGTCAATGAATGTTTAGTACTTATTATTTCTATATTTTTATGCCATTACAAATAATTTTTAAACAAATAGCAACTATTGAAGAATTGGGTTCTTCTCCTTTACTCGCAATGTTAAGTAAAGTTGGAGGTTGGCCAGTAGTCCAAGGATCCGACTGGAAAGAAAATAAATTCGACTGGACACAAATGCTTATTGAGTTTCGTAGAATAGGCGTTGCATATAATCATTTTTTCAGTATTGATGTGGAACGTGACAGCACTAGACATGTTTCAAGAAACATTATATTTGTAATACTTACATAGTTTTAAAGTTATTTATGTCTAACTTAATTTATCTTAATTTGCAGTTAAGCAGACCGTGGAATGCTTTGAATAAAAAATATCATACGGAAGAAAAATTAAAAAAAAAATATTTAAATGGTATAATTAATTTAGC
>JAQFZN010002666.1:0-10787 GCA_034687075.1 Geophilus carpophagus | reverse complement strand
TGAAGTTGGCCGGACATCTTTAAAAATCGAATAAATCCATAAATAAAATAGCACAAACGCTGAAAATTGGCGAATTACCAGCACTAACATAGCACTAACAAATACAAAAGTTTTGGCCAAATCAGACAACTTTGTCGGACCAATTTTATGCACGTGGCACTCGAAATATAAAAAATTAATAAAAAATTCAAATTTGATAACACAAACGTAATTTTATGTCAGGCTTGTAGCACTAACGTAGCACTAACCTTTGGCCAAGTTTCAAGGCATTTGGCCAAATATTTATTGAAAAAGCCAAAAATTTGACAGTTTCAAAATGGCGGCCGTAAAAATTTTTAAAAATTTAATAACTCGACAAATTAAAAAGCACAAATGATAAAAATAGGTGGAATAAGTAGCACTAACATAGCACTAACAAATACTAAAGTTTGAGTGCTATTGGTCAACATGGTCGGGACAGTGTGAAGTTGGCCGGACATCTTTAAAAATCGAATAAATCCATAAATAAAATAGCACAAACGCTGAAAATTGGCGAATTAACAGCACTAACATAGCACTAACTAATACTAAAGTTTTGGCCAAATCAGACAACATGGTCGGGCCAACTTCACACACGTGCATTAATGGCACCAAATTTAAAGTCAGTGATGAAAAAGTCAGGTTCAAAATTACCTTCATCGAAATACGCAATTAATTCTTTTAGTTTTTTAAATATTAAAGAATATCTTGCTTTTGTTTTGTTCTCCATCAAGCAAAAAACCATGGGCATAATTCTTTTAGTTGATTCTGCATATCCAACTTCACAATGTAAAGAGTACAATTGTGTAAATAAACTAGGCACCGTTCTGAATGTGCCATCAGCAAGAACACTTTTTGCATTGCTTAAATGATGCAAATTTTTAGCAGTTGTAAACAATAATTGTTTAAATTGTCAAGAGAATCTGGTTCCTTTGGCAACTTAGTGCCACGAGATTGTTTAACTCTCCCTCTCTCTCTGATTGTTTCATTCCATTATAACTGGGAAGTGCAAGTCGTATGGCTGTAGTTTCACCTGTTACAGTGGATTGTATTATTAGTGCCGGTTTTTCATTAGTATCTAACGCGCGAGTTTTTAACTTTTCTTTGATTTTAATGACATCTGATCGAGTTGCAATGGGTAAATGTGTATGTTCAGATGGTTGAAAGATAATCTGCGTGTTTTCTGTGTTGAGATTTGTTGTGAAACGCCCCCGACATTTATTGTACCAGTTTTCACACTATCAATAAATTTTATCTATTTTCTTTCTGTCAATAACGTACGCATAGCCATCGAAACAAAGTTTACGTTTGGAGCGATTAGTTTTTCCCATAAAGATAACATTTGTCATTGTGAATATTTTTTAATGTATGTTAATGTTTAAAAAAAATTGCAATAAAGAATGGTGATATTTTAGTAACATTACACATTACTTATATACACTTGGGTGATCAAACGTTTAGTTAACGTTTTCATTGGTTCATGAGTTTATCGTAGACCAAACGTTTAGTTGACATTTTCATTGGTTGATGAATTTATCATAGACCAAACTTTTAGTTGACGTTTTCATTGGTTGATGAGTTTATCGTAGACCAAACGTTTAGTCATATGGATTCAACTGAATAGCGTCATCTAACTTTACAATAAATTAAGAAAAAACAAAGATGTCAGCTTCTAATTTATTTTCTTTTTACAACTGACAAATAATAAAAATAAAATGTAATCAAAAATTGATGCAATATTTTCTTTTATATGATGAAAATATATGGAAATTTCAAAAAATTAATAAAAGCAGAAACTTTATGACAGATTGTGGGTTAGCTCTTATTGGAATTATATGTTATACTGATAATGCACATCCTGGGTTGTCATTGAACATTTGTTTGTGCTTTTTGAGAAATTTACGCATGTCTTCTTGCAATTTGGCTTCTAAAGTGCATCGTGTCAAAAGTCCATCTGAAAAATCTTTTCTTTTCAAATTAAGTTATGACAACTTGGCATCATAAAAAGGTGAGGGGATGGAGCATAATAAGACCAAGGCATACGATATGGTTAGGTTTGGTAAATCTTTATTTACCACAGCCTTCCCTTGTAACTCATCCATGTCTGAAGCGTGTTTCTGACAAGTTGCTGTAAAATTTTAATTGGACCTGATGGCTGGTTGGTCCACCTAAGACCTTGCCCTGCATTGAATGCAAGGTTCAGACTAGCTCAAGTGCATTTGGAGACAAGACCTGTTGGAATCACTTGGCAGGCCTGCAACTGAGAGGCAAGACTGCCTTTTCCTTGATGTGGCATCTGAATTCTGGTCAGGGATGCCAGTTTTTTGCAATTCAATAGAGCTGGTAACATAATCCTTTCAGGTCGAGGTACAAAGAAAGACTCAGCAAGCAAGACGCTTTCATGTATCTTGGATCTGCAACTAAGTTGTGGCCAATCAAAGGGAAATCTCTGATTGGTTATGACCACATAACCTTGGACCTCTTTCTTTATTTTCAGTGACCCTTAACAGACTAGTGGTCTGAAAGGCAGTCACAAAGTTCTTGATAATCTAAATTGCTGAATCTTTGTAACAGTTTGTCTAGAGCTGTTTTTAGCTTCTTTTCCTATTGTAAAGGAATGATTCTCCTGAAAGGTAAATGCAAATCCAGTTATTGAATGGGCAACAAAGTATTATGCCATTTTATGCCATCCATTGCTCAGAAAGAAGTATGTAGACGTGGCAGATGGTAGAACAAAGAACAATTCTGTTTCATGTCTAATTGGCCATCTAATTATAATGTACCTAATGCTTCTACTGGTCTGTCGCCTGTCAAAACTTTTAGTCTTCTTTCATTGGTTGAATTGAGTCAGACAGTTTTAATCTTTTTAGTGCATTGATGCTCCTGTGCTCATCATATTGTTGCTGTTTTACTCTGTTTAGGAGGATATGAACAAATGATTTTTTATTAGTTTCTGCTTTACTTAGGTTCAAACTTAAATATTTGCAATCTGTCTTCAAATCCATGATTAGGCAATGTATGGTAATTCTGATGCCAGAAATGCATTTC
Source organism: Geophilus carpophagus (assembly GCA_034687075.1). Taxonomy (NCBI): domain Eukaryota; kingdom Metazoa; phylum Arthropoda; class Chilopoda; order Geophilomorpha; family Geophilidae; genus Geophilus; species Geophilus carpophagus. The sequence goes on along the minus strand of JAQFZN010002666.1, from coordinate 7,721 downwards.
GGGCATCAAAATACATATATGTAAAGCCTAAGTTTATCAAATATGAATGATTTTCAAGGGTTTTGGCTAAATTATGCTGTATTTTACTTTTATATCACATAAATTTAATCTCTGCTTCATCTCATTTTGGTGGCTGCCATTTTTTTCTGAAGGCATGTGATTCATAAGAGACAAGTTTTTGTAATTGTGAAATCATGTTTAAGAAAATGTTTTTTAAGTTTGAGAAAAGTTGAGCATCTTGTTTTAAATTGTACAAAATTTGTTCATGTCTGAACAGGGAATTTTCTAAAAGTGGGTAAGTTTTATAGAAAAGTGGTTTAAGTGGGATTTAAATAATAATTAATATAAGTAAATAATGATAAAATAAATATGACAAAAGAATTTATAGTTAACACAGGAGTCTAATGAGTACCAAACAGATTACACATTAAAGGGCCAAATTATATATCAGATGAGACATAAATGTTATAACTTAGCAGTGAGCTCTCCAAGTGACTTTCACACATTCGGCCAGCATACAGAAATGCAATATCAGCAAATCAACATAACAGCAAGTGCAAGACAGCAATAACAGCATAACAGCAATTGTAAAATTTCAATCAGAAACTTAAACAGTTAAAATACAAGAGTTTGGTTCAGCAAGTGCCCTATCATAGGGAGACTGAATTAAGGGCTTTTCTCCTTATTTATAGAAAAAGAAGGATAGGTAAAAAAAGAAAACAATTTCTAATTGGGTGACAAAAAAAATAACTATTTCTAATTGGGTCACAAAAGAGATAACTATTTCTAATTGGTTCACAAAATACTTATGTTTCAGAAACTAGAGCAATTAACCATTCTCTTCAAACACAGAAAACTAGAAACATCTCTCTTTATGCTTATATGATTTAAATCCAAAGACTACAATAATATGGCATCTCAAATTACTATCAACTTATTCTTGTGATTTGGAATCGACATGAATGCAGGAACACAGCTGAACCATATTATAGATCAGTTACTGCAAACAAATCACAAAATACAGCAAATGAAAGCAAACATACTACAAAGCAATTTGGATCACACGATTGCATTAGCAAACATACAACAAGCCATCGTTAACCTGACTATGATCAATGCAAACTTACAGTTTTACTATTATTTTGACGTAAAACTAGAGTTATAATAATAAGTATAGAAATGCTGTTATCTATGGATTGTCCAATCGGTCTGACTTTTTTTAGTATTTTCAAAGCTAGCCACAAGGAGTTGCAATTGGGCTATATAAGCCTGCAAACACCAGGGTACCACCAGTCTAATTGACTGAAAGGAAGCACATACAATAAATAAAGAGGATATCCGCTTTTTGTTTTGCTTTTAGACAACTTAAAAACAAAGAGATTTAATAAATATTTAATATGGTGTGTAAAGGTTTAAGATATGCATATAACTCTAGTTAAAGATGCATTTAATAACCAACCTAACCTAACTTAACCTAACCTAACCTAATTAAACTGCTAATGGATGTACAACGGTAACAACATTTCCATACTTATTATTATAACTTTAGTTTTAAGTCAAAATAATAGTAAAACTGTAAGTTATAACTACATTTCGTATGGAAATGTTGTTACCTATGGATTTTTGTAGTTGTTTAAGACAGCTGTGTGAAAATCTTCACACATGTCTTGAACTGGCTTATTGTAAATGTTGTTGAACATTTGGTTGATGATCAATCTGCCATTTTTAATATTTGCTGGATGGAGAGATCTCAAGCAGCTGCAGCTGAGGCAGCAGCTGAGGCAGCAGCTGACCTGGTGGAATGAGCAGAAAAGAGTGATGTATCAATCTCTGCTAAAGATAGAACTGAGGTAATCCATTTAGAGATGGAGGTAATGATCACTGAAAGATAAGGAGAAGTTGCTGCCAGAAATAAATACTTGGAATTATTTTGAAATGAGGCAGTGGTTGTTCCAGTGTTAAACATTGAAAAAAAAACAATTTTTATTCTGGATTTTTTAAACACAAACCAAATGTTTACAGAATATTATTCAGTTCAAAGCTTTTTAAGAAACAGGTTTGCAGAAAGTGTACAAGCTTTAAAAAATGTATAAAAAAAGCAACCACATCCACTCTCTTTACAATATACAATATTTTAAACAATAAGTAAACAGAAATCAGTAAACAAAAGCCAGATAAATAATTTTCTCTCATAATTTTTTTTACAATTGCAGATGCAGTATGTAAATATTGCAGAGAAGCCATGCATTTTAAATGCAACTGAATATTACACTTGCAAATTGGACTGTTTGAATAAAAAACTGAGACAAAAACAGACTTGCAGGTAAATATATATTTTTTAATTGTTTTCAATTATTTATTATTATTGTCTTATGGCTTTTTTCATATATAAATAAAATAATATTAAAACTTTGTTATGTTAATTTGACAAGTTAACCAATACCTAGAAATAACTTAGATAAAAAAATATATATACATGGATGAATTATTCTGGATAAATATTATCTAATCATCCAAAATCAAACTCACTTTATTTAGGTGTTATAAATGCTTAAACTTTATAGAAGACACAAAGAAAATTATATATCAATTTTTCAAAGTTATTTTTAGTTGAATCTTCCTGTTCATTATTTTCGTCACATTTTTTATCAAATAATTTCGTCATTAATTCTAGTGTAAATTTCAGAATTTTCTGTGAAGGTATAGTGCTATTAGTTAAACAATTAAACAGCTCTTCTAATTAATTGTTCTTACGGATATTTATTCACGTTTCATTGTCATTAACAGCTCTCTACACAATTTACATTTTGTTTCTCTTAATTTCGTAATAATAAAATAAATATCTAGTTAGAAAGTTATTAGATTTGCATCATCTCTGCTAAGAGCTTCAACTGTTAATTTAATGGGTTTTAATGTATTTTTTAATTCCTGTAATAATTTAATGTTAATATTTCCAATTAAATATAAATTTCCAATATCTTCAACAACTTTTCTAATGATATCATACACTTTTAAAAATATTAAAATCGTATGAAGCAATGAATTTCAATGTATTTTTACAATTTGCAGAATCAACTTTTTTTTCCAGGTTTTAGTGGTACTCAATTATTTATTTGCCACACTACAGTCTGTACAGTGTGTAAAGCAAGTTTTTTGAATTATTAATATATATTAAGAATAGTTAAATGTTATTTACTTACCAACTACAGCAATTTTTATTCCTTGTTGGACTAAAATTTTCTGCTATATTTGTTAGGCAAATAATATTTAACTATGCTTAACACATGCAAATATGTTTTTTCTTCAAAAATTTGTTTTAAACAGTAAACAGATTGTAGCTAAAACCTAGAGGGAAAAGTCAGAATATTCCAAGAATTTAGTTGTTTTGAGTTTACTCAATTCCACAAATTAGGCTCTACCTAAATTTACATTGTAACGTATATTGATTTAGGAGTTACACTACACTTATGATGATAAATATATAATTGTCATTCTAATGTCAAATAATCATTTTTTGATTGAAAATTAGCCAAAGCATTCTAAAAGTAATTTGAAAATGAGGATTATACTTAAAGAACGTAATGCCTGTAGGGGGGTGGGGATATGATGAAACTGGGACATCATGTGACATAGGGAGTGGAGGTCTGAAATTTGTGTGACAATAATGCTACGTGTTCAATATTTTTACTTGCATTTAATAGGAGACCAGGGATTAAATATGTAATGTGACATGACATTGGGGGTTTGGGGGTATGGTTTTTTGTAACATTATAATAACATGAGGGGATGGTGCAAAATAACACAATTTTAGACTTTATGTTCTGTATGTATGATCCTATAGAATGAATTGCTACTATTTTTTATTTTGCGATTTCTGATGCTATTTTTGAAATAATGTTTAAAATTATTTTTAATGTTGACAGCATGCCATTTGCAATGAAGAAAAACACAAGATTCTGCAATTCGTCAGTTTCAGCTAAACTAACTCGCAGTTTGTTCTATACAGTGTACATGGATACAGATATTGAAAAAGAATGTTTTTGTCATCGACTTTGTCACTTGGAAACTTACAAATTATCTACAGTCATATATCCTTATAAAATGCCATATATTACAGCTTCATTTTATCTAATGAGCACAAACAGAATAGAAATATTACGTGAAATAATTGCTTATTCATTTGTAGCTTTAGTTGCTGACATTGGAAACTGTTTTAGTCTTATACTTGGATTATCATTACTTGCAATAATGCAAATAGGAGTTGCTATTTGTCATCGATATTTTTATCGATAAATTCTTATTGATTCCATTTAATCTTTTATTAATTTATTTTATTGCACTTCAAATAAGAAAAATTTAAATTGATGCTTGCTTTGTTATTAATGACTGTTTTACCAGATTTATTAGTTAATTAGTTGATACATTCATATGCCATTTATTGGTTTATGCAGTACCGGCTTTAGGCAGGTTATAAGAGGTGGTAGACAACTAAGTTGGCCATTATGTGGTTGGCCCAACCTGTAGTTAAGGCAGGCACATAAAGATCTCGCTCAGGACGCTAATGGTCATACGATAGTGGTCAAACGATCATTTTCAAATACTAGTTGTTGTGATTAGTAACCAACCAAAATAACATATTTCAAACACCATTTTAGTTCATGCAAAAACAATGGTTTATTATCATAATTGGAGAAATCTAATTCTGAAAAATCAGATAAAATTCACCTAAAGCTATTCTGAAAATCCAAATTAATTTTATTATTTATATCATGCATATTTATGTGGTAACTATGCGTAACTAAGTCATCTTGATAACCAGATTTATCCTCCTTTTGATTTGGATTATTGAGGTTATAACCAGAATAACCAACCGAGTAGTTTTCAGACACTTTGATTATTATAACTAGAACAACCGAGTCAGTTTTCAAATGCCTTGGTTACAGTAACCGAAACTGTGGTTAGTCTGATTACAGTTTTCAAACACAACTTTAAATTTCATACTTTATGATAAAAATATAGAAAAAATAGGTGGTTAGCCTGGTACATTTAGGTCACACATTAGATATAACTAGTTTTGCAAATTTATTATTCACTTATTTGTCTGAAAGCACAAACGTAATCGTTACATTTGCCATGTGTTTATTGTCTACCATACATAAACTGCACTTTCCTTTCGATTTTTTTATTTTCTCGACAATGTAAAACTTATTTACTGTCTTCTTTTCTCAAAGTACATGTTTTTGAATGAAATTTTTTAACAACAAACTTAACTGATTTATTACACCTATTAGAAATTCACAACCGTAACTTGCTGTGCTTGCTTTCTAAGTTACTGTATATATTTTTTTCTAGAAATATATACTGTAGACATATACTATTATATAAAGACTGTAGACATATACTATTATATAAAGACTGTAGACATATACTATTATATAAAGACTGTAGACATATACTATTATATAAATACTTTAGACATATACTATTATATATATACTGTAGACTTATACTATTATATATATAAGTAAACATACTATTATATATATACTGTAGACATATACTATTATATAAATACTGTAGACTTATACTATTATATAAACACTGTAGACACATACTATTATATATATACTGTAGACATATACTATTATATATATACTGTAAACATACTATTATATAAATACTGTAGACATATACTATTACATAAATACTGTAGACTTATACTATTATATAAACACTGTAGACACATACTATTACATAAATACTGTAGACATATACTATTATTTTTAAGAAACACTTGTCTTATTTCTTGTTTTTATTAAGCCTGTGCTGTTTTTTCTAGCATTTAACCTATTTTACTATTTACAGCCTATCTATCTCCAGTGTAGTAACACCCAAAAAAAGGGCAGATAACTATAGACTCTTAAAAAATAATAGTTTAAACACATAATTATAATTATATTCATTTAACCTCATCTCTATATCTATTTATTTCATTGTATTGCTATATTGTAATCTATAGTGCAATTGTTAACATGTAATTTCTTAATTATTATATTTTGTGTTCTAATCTATTTATGGAACGCCAAATGGGTCAAAATATTTCTTACTGAATAAAATGATTAATATGGCAAAATATATTACCCACTTATATTTACTTTTCACTCTGTGCACTTTGGCTATTATTAGTGGAATTCTGCTGTCTATAACTAAGGCTTTTTATTATTACTGATCACACTTTTTTAAATATTACTTAGTTATATTAAACTAATTCTACTTATATTCATTTTTTCCATATATAGCCAATTCATCCACATATAACCAATTTCACAACACATATACACTAATAGTTAAGTCTGTTTCCTGGCGTCCTCTAGCGGCACAATTCAAAATTAATTTACCGCTTTGTTATGCCAGGCTTCTTTTCAAATTTTTCATTTCCTACTTTAACGGTCATCCTCTTCTAATGTGTCACGTGTTGTAAGTGTTTTAATAGTTTTACACACGGGAGAGATCGGTGCCACCACTCACAGCTTTCCATTCAATTGGCCAATCACGGGCCTTGATTCTGTGGTGTGGTGCACCATTTCAAGACTACCGTATTCTGACTTGCGCCAATCTACTTTTTTAAACATTTTGCGCCAATCTACTTGTTTAAACATTTTGCGCCAATCTACTTGTTTAAACATTTCGAAGCAACTTTCAGCAACTTTAAGCACAGGTAATAATTATTTCTTGTTTTTTAATTATTTTTAAACATTTTGTAGTGTTTTTGCAGTGTAAATTTGTGTTTTAAATGAGTATATTTTAATTAAATCTTTTCTTGTTTTTTGTAAATGTGTTTATACTTCTACTTACTGGTAAAATAATTTGTTTGCTTTGTGTTATAATTTTAACTAAGAGATATTATTGTTTATTTAGATTATTTCTGTTTACTATTTAAAAAAAGAGAAAAGAATTAAGATTTAGTTAAAGTGCCTTAAATAACACAATGCCCCCTATATGTTGAATTAAGCACTACTAAGCAGACGAATTGTCTGAGGTATATGCCGAATTGTCTGAGATATGTGCCAGATTGTCTGAGATGTGTGCTGAACCATCTGGTTTCGATTATTTTGACTGTTGATCACTGAAAACAATACATACTACAATTCAGAGACACTGTCAAAGGTCAAAATCCTCGTATTTATTTTATTTTTGACTGTTCATGCTATTCGAGAAACATCAACATTGACCTTGATATTTTTTCTTAAAAAAGCCAATCAATCAAAATAGTTTTTCAGCAATTAAGTTTTGGTTGTGTTTGAATAACTTATCTTATATTGAGACTGTATCAAATGTTAGGATAACATTTTTCGTTTATCTCTTTTTTTAAATTTTAATATTATATTTTCCCATTACAAAATGGTGAAAAAGAAGGGCCAGTTATGAAATGCTCAAAATGAGTACATATGTACAAACAAAACAATGAAGAGATGTATTTTAAATGCATTCTTGCATATTTTTTATTTACATTCAATTTCACTATCCCAATTGTTAAATATTTATCAAATGTTATATATTTATTAAATTATTAAACTAAATCACTATTTCAAGCCAACAGCTCTGAAGTTACGATTAATATTCTTGACAGCAATCATATCATTGTTGTGAGATATTATGTGATATATATCTATTGTTAATAATGTTTATTATTGTTAAAGACGATGTTATTATTAAAGACG
>JAQFZN010002665.1:0-10789 GCA_034687075.1 Geophilus carpophagus | reverse complement strand
ATGAGGATATGATTTGGAAAATAAAACCAAGTCATCTACATAAACTAATAAGATTCCAAAGTCCTCATAGGAGTAAATACAATTTATGCCAGTCAATTTTTGAAATCCCTTTGTCAACAATTGACTGTCTAATTTCTTATGTCATTGTCGGCCACTTTGATGTAGGCCGTATAGGGATTTAACAAGCAACCACACACTATTCTTTGTGTGGTGTTCCTGATTCCCCTTGGGTGCCTCCATGAAGACCTGTTCCTCTAAGTCTCCATAGAGGTAAGCTGATTTTACGTCAAGATGGGCATCAACCCAACTTCGTAATGAGACTAAAGTGGCATAAAAGAATCGTACTAAAGCAAAATTGACCACTGGACTGAACACTTTGTCGTAATCAATCCCATATTGCTGCCGATATCCCTGGGCCACCAGTCGGGCTTTGTAACGTTTAACAATGCCCCTGTATCACGCTTTGTTTTGAAGACCCACTTTGATCCTAAAATTACTTTTGCTTGTGGGCAGGTTACTTCCTTACAGACCCCTTTTTGTTTAAGAATATCTAACTCTTCTTGGATTGCTATTGTCCATTAATCTCTTTCTGGAGTTTGCATGGCATCATTATAATTTTGGGAATCTATAAATGCAATATGTGCCTGTATAGTATGTATCTTGGACATATTTACAACTAAGGCTGTTTCAGAATCCAGATACTCATCATCAACATCAGATTCATCTTCCTGTTCTGGTTAGAGAGGTTTAAAGTTGAATACTGGTCTGTACTCAATACCTTTATTCTTACAATAGTTTTGTATATCTCTTACAGAACGCAACCTTACTCTATCGGGAGGATGATAATAAACATCGATCTTCCCTTTGGTTCCTCTAGATTTTTTAATGAGTTCAGATCAGATCCATTGAGAGAAATCCTCTTGTCTTAACCCAACCTGTGGAGGGTCGACGTTCTGCATCGTATTTGGTGACTGCATGTGTGTTTATGCTGTCTGTGGTATACTAGCTATTGTTTTGCCCTATCCATCAGCTAAATCTTGCTCGGTAATATCAGGTTTTGATGATGAATGTGAAGGCATAGTCTTGGGTTCCAATGACCTAGAGGGATCAACAATAACTGGCGATTGTTAGTCCCTTTCTTTGTTTTGGGAGACGGGTCCTTCCGGATCACCGACAACACTGGAATCTTGCTGTGTAATCATCAGTGTAATCAGTGCAGAAAATGCTTCTTAGTGTTGAATATGTCTATTGTTATCTGACCAAAGGTCAAAAACAGTGACAAAGGAGGCCCCATGTCTGTCCTGTGCAGACATGGCGGCCATCCTCTTTTGTTCTCTTGTTGTTTATTCTCTTTTTGTTGTTACTAATGGAGATAAAGCTATTATTACATTAGTATTGTTTACACATAATATTGTAACTAAAACTATGGAAATATATAGTGAACATTTTATTTATAAATCAAAACAAGTTTAGTTATATTGCAAATTTACATTATGTGTGCCCCCTGTTTGCCTCATTTGTTTGTTTTGGTCCTGCTGATCTCCCTTCTTCGATGGGGGGGAGATGTGACGAGTGACCCACCTAGGATAGTCATCCATCACGGGTCCCTCTGGCTCTGCCCCCTCATCCTGAGAGGGAGAGAAGATGTGGCCAAAGAAGGCAGTCAGCTAAGAGAGAGCAAGATGAAAGAACCAAGTAGACACTTGGTCAAGCCCAACCCCAGCAGAGGTACCAAGCTGCACCGCAGCTGCCACAGAGTTACGATGAGATAGGTATTTTCCTAGTATCCTCTGCTTTCAGGCTATCATGGCTGTTGCCCCTGGCAACAGTCATGGTGAGGCAGAAGGGAGGCACCGGCACTAAGGTGGGATGCCTTACAGCATCCCCGGCACACCAGAGAAATATCCCCTAGACACATTAAAGGCCATCCAACCTAACATCAGTGTCAGGTGTGTCCTTCTTTAAACCAGTGATCGGCGCATCCTCCACCTGGGTTAAGCCTTAAGTTAGGCCAGGTGAGGAAGAACCCAATCACAGCTGATTGCTCTGTTCTATGCCAGAGCAATACAGAAATCTATATAGCTGCTAGCTTGCTCTCATCTTGCAGTGATATAGAAATTTACATCACTATGCACACATTACAGCTGTGTGTAAGCTAGCAGAGAGCTCACAGAGAGCTGATTCTATATTGCAGCAAGACAGCTGAATCAAAAAGCTATCTCACAGCGATCTCTCTGCATATATTTGATCAACATTAATCGAATATATGGTAGCACTCTTTGATAAAATTAATCCAGACAAAATCAGTAATTTTATTTTATACGGTATGTTTTTATTTTATTTATTATTTTACTAATTCAAAGGCTACTTCAAATTGACGTGATATGCATGTAATAAATAATCAGAACAATTTTACTTTTTTAACACTTTAATTACATTGGACTCTTTGGCATGTGCATTTTGAAACAAAAATTTTCCAAAATCATACAACAATCCAATAATCAATTTACAAACACCCTGTAATAATAATATTCACATTCAGTAAAAAAACAATCTAAAATTATATTTCTATCATATTTTATTGTCAAATTTGTAAAAGTGAAACAAACAACAAAAACCTCCAAACAACCCAATTTAGATTCCAAAAAATATATTTAGCTTACATTAAAATTAAAAACAACTTTTTTGTCTTTAAATTACATATTCTTATTCAACATAACAATTCCCAGTGGACCCCAACAATCCCTAAGATAACTTGCTTGTTCTGGTCTTATCATTTGATCTTTCACCGAATCATACGACAACAACTGCTTCCCTTTAAAACTTGCTAACCAAATCTGCTGTTTCCAAACAACCATAAAATACTCATCAGGACAAAACGGCACGTTAGTATCAGTAGCACACCATCGATCACTACTCGGATCATACACCAACATCGCATCTTTGGTAACCCACTTATCAGTATCCTCTCTCCCGCCCATGACAAACAACCTCCCATCAACCCCTGCAGCACCCATACCGTACCTCTTAGAAGGCAAACAAGCAACCCGAGTCCACTGATTTACAGCAGGATCGTAACATTCAGTCGATGTCAACCCCCTTTCACCATCCCACCCACCTACACAATATAACCGATCATTTAACGCAGCTAAACTAATCCCAACCTTAGTCTCACTCAATGGCGCCAAACTCGTCCAATGATCATCTTCCGGTTCGTACCTTTCTACACAATGAATGTACCCGCACGAATTGAATCCACCAGCAACGTATATAGACCCGTTTAAATTGCAAACCCCGTGTCCAGCTCGTGGATTAAACATATTTCTTGCTGTGTGTATTGTTTTTGTTGCTGTGTTATACATGTACATTGAGTTCAGGCAATTACCAGCTGCTCTACCACCTATTATGTACACCTTACAGTCTTGTACCGACACAACTCGCGGTATTAATTCGTATCGTTGAAGTTTAGGTAATGGGAGTCGTTCGGGATTAAGCCAAATACCTTTTTTAATGTCGTATCGCAACATTACCAAACTGTTATCTTTCATTTGTACAACTAATGCGACTAATGGTTGGAATACTTCTTCGCCTCTGTTACATATTCTTCCTTTGAGGAAGCGTAATGATATAGCGCGCGTTATACTTCGCTCTAATTCGGGGTAATCACAAACTAACGGATCTTCTTCTAATAATTCTTGAAGACATTCAAGCGACACGTCTTGAAATTTAATTAAAGGTAGAAGAGTTAGGAGATAAGTATCAATGCATTCTTTATCTTGATGTTTTAACCAGGTTAAAACCGCGCGTAAGACTGTGTCTTGCGCGGGAACTGTTAACGTTGAGCAAGTTAAAAGCGCACACATGCGTTCTAGTGATAGTTCTGGGAATTCTTTAGCTTTGTGTAAAGTACGGAAGTTGCGACCGAGATATTTGATCACTTCGCACTCCATTTCTTCGTTATTAGTTGTGTTTGCTATATCCCATGCTTCGAGAAATGCTTGCATGGACATTGCTTGTAAGACTTGACAACAACAAAAATCATACACTTCACGCATTTGCAGAAAATCTGCTACGAATAAAACTGCTTTTAACCGCTCCTTTTCTTCTGATGAAACAGTTAGGTAACCTGTGTACATGAAATGTAAAAGCTCTTCCATTGGATCTGGATCAACACCTTCTAATTCTATGCTGTTTTCATCTCCACCCCCTAAAAGTTCCTTGAAATATGGGCTGCTGGCGCATAGAACAGCTTTGTGGGCTGTGAAAACTCGGGCACCACATGCGAGAGAGATGTCAGTGAAGGTACCTTGAATTCGCATTTCGTCCATCATGTCGCCTCTACTAGTAAAATGCTGGAGACGAATCTCGTCCAGTGTAGCCACCAATGTGTCTGGGCAATGGGGCTTATCAACTGAAATAAAGATAATCTTGATTAAATAATTGAGAAATGGAAAAAAGTCGGATATCTAGTTCAGTTTTGAATGAGTATAACGAATTTTGCAGCGTTAACGTCATTCACAAGTACACTAGGTTTCCGAATTCTGAATTAAAAATGCAAATTTGGTTATTACTTTGAATTGTGCACATCTTGAAGGGATCTGAAGAAGAATTTGTTTTGAAATTTTAAATTGGATATCAAATTTTAATCGAACACTTTTTTTCTCTAATTCTTCATGATGAGATTTAGTCAAATAGAAAATTTAAACATAAAATAAAATTTAAATCGGTTTTAGAAATATAATAACGGTTTTTTTTGGAGGCACTACCTAAACTAATAAATGGAAGGGAAACATTCACGAAGAAAGTCTCCGTGTTTATTCCCATTCTAAGCGCGATAATAAGTTACCATAGCAACCACAAAACTTTATTATTATTATGACGTAAAGGTTTTAAACTATAAGGGCATGAATATCTGTTTATTTATTTTTCTCTTCTCCTGTGAACAAAAAAACATTTTGGATTTTGATTGTCTAAAAGAACAAATGCTTTATTTATTACTTTTGGCTTTGAAAATAATAAATGTTTTCTTTATAATTTTGTCGCCAGATATGAGATGTAAAGCCCGACAGGGCTGCTGATGACGCAATCAGATTTTAACATTACCCAAGACCCTTTGCACATTAGCCTCCATTGCTCCAGGTTGCCATTGCTCTTTATAGTTTTTTCCTTAGATTTTTTTCTGTTAGCCTATCCTGTGCCGGATCACCCATTAGGCTGAGTAGGCTCCAGCCTATGGGCCCCACATCATTTAGGGGCCCCACATCATTTAGGGGCCCCGCAACAAAAAATTAAAATGTTAGATTGGAGGAATGTCTTGAGGCGAAAATACCCTGGGACAGCCCAATGCCACTTGTACCACCAGCTCCCTTTTTTAAAAGGTTTTAAAAAATCTTGTAATATCTTGAAAAAAACTTTAAAAAAGTTGAAAAAATAAACTTATAAACCTAACTAGCTTCACTCAACATAAGTTTATGAGCTGGAAAGAGTCATTTCTCATCACTATAAAAGAATACGACTGTGAGCAAAACTTGTGCAACGATTCGTAGGAACAGTTAGAATTAGCCCAATAATTTCCATTCCTACCCCGTGTGAAAGACGAAGCTTTCCGAACAACCAAGGCTCGAAACCCTTTGGAAGAAGACAATGTAGTGACCAACAGCGCCCAAGATTTCATGAAACGGCACTTCCTGAACCCGCTGGTTCCCACTGCCGAAATCAGAGAGAAAGTACTTCCTATCGAATAAGTATTTCAATAGTGAGACAGCCTTCCGAACAATTTAAGGGGCTCTAAACTACTTAGACTCAACTCATCAAGCGCCGAGTGTGACATCTACGCATAGTCCCACTCCTTCTCCTGATACCCAATCAAGTAAAGGTACAGTATTTCAGGAGGAGGTAAGAGTAGAAATGCAACTCTTGTGCCCCAAGCACGTTCCCCTGCTCACCTCCTCGACATCATTACAAAGGAAGGTCGGTGTCGTCAAGGTCAAGGTCACTTGATGACAAGTGACACCATTCTCGATCTGTTTCAGTGTTAAGAGATCAGACGGTAAAAGCAATGAAAACTGGAAATGAGTGAGTATACACTTTATTGGCCAAAATCCCACAAATTGCAAATAACACTCCTGGCTACTCCAACTGGAAGAAACCTTACTCCCAACAGAGCCAATGTTAACCCCACTGGGCAGGAAATATCTTGCCCTCCAACTGACCCGGTTGTGATATTAGATGACTCTAACTCGACTCCCACCCCTGTAAATGAATTATCTCAGATGCAGACCATGATTATAAAGTCGACCTTCGACTTCCTTTCCAACCAATTAAAATTACCCCAACCAGGGAATACACAGAGCCATTAATCAAAATAAAAATGAATTATATAGTGCCCGTGGGTTGGAACCCACCAAGTATGAATGGGCTTCCAGCGCCATTCCTTTTAAAGAATGGGCGGACTCGTGCCTGCAATTTGGGCTGACACTATGTTACTGGCACTGCTCGCCAGTAGTTTTATAACTATCGAGATAAACTCTCGAACAATTGGGATGCATTTCTGGAGAGAGGAAAGACCTATTTTAATGCTTCTGAGCGATTGCGAACACATCGATTCATAAACAATCGCCAGAAGGAAAGTGAGAGTGTAAGTGACTCACCAAGAACAGACTTGAGTTGCAGACAGGTTAGGAGCAACTGATTTCTGGCTGTTGGGCATGCTGCCTGATAGTCGGAACGCGGTCGAGGTCCAAGACATCCATCTTCTCCCCTTCAACAAAGCATTCGATAAGGTACTTGAGAGGAAGGATTGCTTCGACACGAATAAAAATGCACCTTCTTTCAAATAATAAAGTGAAAGCATCCATATTAATGTTAGTTAGTTTATCTATTATTGTAATGCTTGCAACTTATGGTAGTAGAGATCCTTCATTTAATTCAGTTATAGAGACAAATTCTAGTAATATAATAGGATATTTTGGTTCTTATCTTTCTGATCTTCTTTATCAATTCTTTGGTTTAGCAACTTTTATCTTACCTATTTGTTTTTTTATCCAGGCTATAAATTTATATAGTGGAACATCAAAAATGTAAAATGGCAGATGTATTTAAGACTAAGAAATTACATTTGATTGAATACATTGAGTACATTGAATACATTAAATTTGATGTCAAATATGCAATTAAAAACATAAATTCTATTTTTAAATTACAGTGTGATGGAAAAGAGATTGAAAAAGTAATGAAAATAATACATTCATAACATTTGTAACATTACAAATACAATTAAATGTAATATTTATTTGCTTCAGTTACTGTTTTTGTTCTTAAGAGCTAATTGCTCACTAATGGCAATCCTAGTTAGTACGTATATCCAAAAGACATTTTAAGATACAATGGGCCCAGATCACTAAAATATTGAGCCCCTATTTAATCCATTTTTAAATTTTAATTTTGTTTCATCAATTTTTGTTCAATATATATGAAAATAAAATTAATTTTTTATTTATTTCATGGCCCTAATATAGGGTTAAGCAAACCCATGTGTTTTGTTAGGGCCCGTACTTTTGATTTAATTTGATTTTAAAATTAATGATTTTTAAAACAAATATATTTCGAGTAACTGCAGTTTTATTCATTTTAGGGCTCTTAAAGTAGAACGGCCCCAAGTACCAGGCCCTGGGTCTTGCAAAAATCATAACACCTCAATGCTAACATTATTTTATTAAATAAATGTATGTCATTGCAGGGCCCTTCTTATTGAAGAGCTACCCTGGGCCCCTGTTAACTAAAACTTGTAATCTTGCCCACTTCTCTGCTTTATCTTATTAAAAAGTAAAATGAATGCCATTGTTTATCATGAGGTCCTTCTTACTAATGAGCTCTTGGGCACAGGCCCTTTGATATATATATATCATCTTAAATGATTGTGTCTACACAAAAATGTGTGAAATTAGTTGCATTTATTTTAAATAAACTAAAAAAGTAAGAAAAGAAACCTCAAAGTTACAAATAACCACTTACTTAGCTCCTATAAACAAAGGTTTGTTTTATTTTATGAAGAATAAAGAATCTTCTTATTTCATTTAGAGGAAATATTAAAAAATCCACTGTTACAATACAATAATTGTGTTCAGCGTCTTGGTAACAGCATAATTCTGTGTTCTTGTTTACAGCTGTAGATCTACATGTGACTACAGTGCTATCTGGTGGTGCAATAAGTAATTATCAAAACCATAGCATTAGAACAGTTAGAGTTGGTTGACCATTCTATCAAAAGACCATGGTAGAATCTAGCGATTTAGGAAGGGAACCATTACCGCAGAAGCAGAACCGCCCCAATTATAGTAAGAAGTCAAAGGAGAAACGTTCCAACGCTTTCCGAGCTCTCAAGAACAAAGAAACACAGAAATGTATTCTTGATGGAATACACCAAGAAAATCCCCCAGACAACTCAATCAAGGCCAGTCCTTTCCCTAAGTTTTGCGTGCAATAATGCAGCCTCTCCTTGTCAGAGCCCCAAGTCAGGCAGATGAAGTAAAACCCAATCACAACAATTGTCATTTTTATATTTATTTATTATTTTCATAATTTTGGGAATTTTCCATGAGTTACCTTTTCAGATTGCTCATGATCCTGTGTTAATGTTAATGTTAATGTTATTCCAAAAAGCAATAAATTGTTTTAATTTTAAACATTTTGTGCCTCTTATTTTCTCAACTTTAATTACCGTAAATACCCACGTATAGGACGATACCGTGTATAAGACGCAGTTGATTTTTTAACCTTAAAACCATAGAAAAACCTGTGTTTGTGTTTATAGATTTTATATATATTATATGTTAATATACACATATATATTAATAAATGTACATATTATTAGTTTTAAAAATAAGTATCCATGTATAAGACGCACCTGGGTTTTAGGCCAAATTTTTAAGAAAAAAAGTGCGTCCTATACGCGGGTATTTACGGTACTCCGACACTTTTGGCCAACATGGTTTGTGATATTCATTTACAGAAAATACTGTGATAAAAATAAAATTAAAATTAACATAGCTACTAGAAGTCTATAACACCCACAGACAAACTACAAAACTTGTAAATCATGACTTAAATATGATGCTTACTATATTTTACTCAATTTGCCTAAATATATCCAAGATTTTTTTGTTTTAAGCCAAGGAATATCCAACTATAAAAAAGTTATTACCAGTGGCTGAAGTTAAATTGAAATTTTGTGCAAGTTAAAGTTATTTATAATTTTTTCTTAAACTATTATGATGTAGAAAATTATTTCAGAGAGAAAACTCAAGCTTGAGGAAAATTGTAAATGGATTTGGCTTCAAATGGGTAAAGCAAAATGGACAGAAACCTCTTTTTGAGATATTGTGACAGTAAAAAAAAATTGTGATAATCCCAGGCTAGTAGTTTATTTGGATGAAATTTATATCCATACATATTAATCAAAAAATTGAAACAAATTCAGCAAATGCCGCATTCACATAAGAATGCGGTCTTACATTGCTGTAATCAAGAATCAAGAAATTAATTAATCAAAATTTTAATTCAAAACCATGATTTAGTTACCAAGGACTGACTACGCGGAGATTAAGGTTAATTTTTAACCCTAACGAAAGAAGACTTGAAAAATTGAATTCACTTCCGAGAAAATAGCCTTAAACTACACCTGGTTCTTTGAAATCCTTTCTTAGCTTTAGCCAGAACAATTGTAAGAAATATATGGATAAACCACTAATAAATTGAAAACAACCAGCGCAGTCGGTGCGACCTCGCCGTTGAAATCAGAATGGCGAATAACCAGAACGTTCAACCGATCATCATTTTAGTCTGCAGGAAACACATCGCCACCTGAAGTCAAAACTTGCAATTAAGTACATACTAAAATACAACAAGCACTTATCAGTTCAGGCACTGTTATTGCCTTTTATTGTGCGCTTTCAAATACGTTGTGACGGATATTCCACCTACTTGTCTTGTCAAGAAACCCCTAGACAACTAAATAAAGATCAAACACCATTTCAACTGTGTGGTTATTCCTGGGTTTTCTGTGCATTCGGTGCAGTCTCACCTGACGGGGTCAAACTCAATCACAATGTTTTCATCATTTTATGACACTAGCTTGTTTTTTTATTGATTTTTCTTGCCATTGAATGTAAACAGATGCTTTTATAAAAATCAATTTGAAACAGCAATTGTAGCATGCAGTGCTTGTTTAAAAAAAATTAATAATTTAATAATTTAATAATTAAAAAAATAATTAGTATTGAGTGAAGAAATAATGGTAGAAGTTAGTGTCACAGAAGAAACTATAATAGTACTGTCGGGACTACCAAAAAAACAAAAGTCCTCATTCATAGTGACGAGAAAAATAATATACATTAAAACACTAAAAAGTAATAATTTTTATTTTTTATAATTTGGAAATAGGTTCCAGTACGCCGTACCGGCGCATACCACCACAAAAAAAGCCCTGGTAACATGCATTATTTGAGGTTTTGGTTTCAATTTAATGAATTATTTATTATATTTGTAGCGTGTAACGAAATTGCAAGCCCAGGATCAGGCAACATGATGGAACACACTTGAAAAAGTGCAAAAGTTATTGCGAAAACCTGCAGAAATTTGTTTGAATCAGGGAATAATGGATAAAGATGCTGTATATAATTATTTTCTGTCAAGTATAAGGAATTGAAGAATCAGGATTCCCGCACACTTGTGAATGGTGAAAATGTCACTAAACAACGATATCATTATTCAAATTAACGCTTGATTTCCG
>JAQFZN010002664.1:0-10789 GCA_034687075.1 Geophilus carpophagus | reverse complement strand
TCTCGAGAATACCAAAGAGATAAGTGGAATAATGAAAAAGTTTACTTTGACTCAACGGATCAATTTCAAGTAATTATCTAATACCAAACTTTAAGCTTACTAAACTTTTCTAATTTTCTTATATTTCAGTTTGCAATAGGTGCAATGGGTTACGACAGAGGCAGATACAAAGTTGGTTTAGATGATATTGTGTTATCAAGTGGTGATTGTTAATTAAAGAACAATAAAAACAACGCTAACGATTTTATGAAATAATTTATTTAACTTAACAAAATGTCTATTTTATTAGCACAGGCTCGAGTTCAATAAGTTCCCCATTAGACTGGGCTCTCCATTGCAGAACAGAAAATTTTAAAATTTCACTCTTATTTCTTTCTTGATCAGCCACATAATGTCTGATATTAGAAGAACACATTCCCCATACCTTCACAAACAACTGTCGATATATTTGTGCACAACCAACTCTTAGATTTGGAATATTGGCCAACCAAGCTAAATAGATATGTATTTGTTCCTCTGGTAATGAATCATAAATACGTTGAAAAAGATTCAGAAACGTATCTACACCCCCCCAATGTAAGAGAATTTGCCACAAAACTAACCGCGTTCGAAGCACACAAAATGCAGAAAAATCATCCAGTTGTTTTTCACTCATTTGCGAAAGTATAAAAACATTTATATCAGATGAATAAGGACTGATACGATGGTTAATTAGCCAATTTAAAAAGTTATTTCGATCTTCTTTGGAAAGAAGATTCCAACAATATTTAACTAAAATAAGATTATTACATCTTGCAGCATATTGGAGTAACAGTTGAACATTTAATTCTTCTCCATGTTCATGGGCATTTGTTAAAGCAATTAGACTACGCATGTAAGATCGAAGACAACCATTCTCTATGATGCACTTCTTCCATCGTTCGTATGGTATTTCAGCATCTAAGTATTCAATTGCATTTACTAAGCCTATTGAACAAGCTATTTCGTATTTTTGAATTCTAGTTAAGACATGTTCGGATCGCAGAAGTGCACGTTGTGTATTCATTACATCTACTCTTCCATGTATTGTCCATTTCGTGTATTTTATTGATCGTAATATTCTTATCCAGTTATTTTCTGGTTCATCACTTCTTATGGAATAAAAATGGATAAGTCGGAATGTACGAAGCCAATACCTTAAACTATATCCAACATAATAAATACATAAAGCTAAGCGTTGTTTGAGTGTTGCAGGAAGTTTCAAATGATCGACTAGAGCAGAAACGTGTTGTGCAAATTCTGCCCATTCATAATCGTTTAAACCGTCAGAATGATTTGAATTATTGAAAATCTTAAGACTAACACTATAGTTACATTTCCACAAGGTTGTTGCTACTTTAAAACCCGCCAAACGTTGCAGTGTTGGTACGGGCAGTACAAAAGCATTATTTGCGATTTGCATTAATGGCTGAGATGTCGAGAAGTCCATCATTAGTTTCGGTTTGTGATTAATATTAAGTTTGTTTATATACCAATGTAAACCGATGGTATATTGCTTTATATTGGTACACGTCATTTTTTCATTATTGGTTAAAAATAAAGAAATAGAACTTATTTTAAGAAAATTACGCTATTAAATTAAACATGTTGTATAAATCCATTATAAGCTTAAATGGTAAAAAACGGATGATTTGACTGCTCCATCAGTGTTTTTGTTTTGTATTCGCGACACAAAGTAAAGATGAGTAAAATCAATTTGAGATTAAAATAAAAAAAGGTCAACGAATGAGTGATAAAATTTTTATTAATTTTTCGATTAAAATCATACTTCTGTATCAAAATTATCTCCGAATACCAATTAGTATTTCAAAATGAAAATTGCAATATAATTAACAATGTTAGATGATTAAATTGAAATTATAATTTAATTTGCATTAACTACACATTAAAATCAACATTTTATGAGTTAGCTGAAACAGCAAAGAGATGGGCTGTTCAGTGTGAATTTGGGCATGATAAAAACAGAAAATCATGTAAGAAAATTTAATTGAAACTTATTTGACTGGCATGGTCATGAAGGTATAAAACTCCAAGGCTCATAGCCAAGGGGTTAAGCAAGCTCAAATGCCATTGAGAGACTTACTGGGAAGGCCCAAGTAAGTTAGCTTCATTGGCAGCAAAGTCAGTAGGGAGAGATGCATCTTCTACGTTGCTCAAGTCTCTATCACTCTTAACCACATATGGGAGATGTTCCCTTAGCTGTGTCAAGCTAGGGACTGATTGTGCCTCAGCTTAGGATTAAGAGGTTATGTGACCAGGAGGTGTGGCCTCCTAACTGACCCTGAGTAGTTAGTCTATGTCATGTGATAGCTTCAGGGTATATGTGCGAAAGGCTGTAACATCTCCTTCCCCAGGAAAAGGTGAGAAATAGGAGATGACATAGAGGTGAAGTGGAGAAACTCCATCCCAAGCACTCAAAAAATAATAAATATAAACAAAAATATTTACTCAAGGCACAAGTATGGTTAGGATTTTCACAATTTGAGAATTTGAATGGTGACACTTTTGCACAAGCCACAACAAGCCATTAAGCCATTGAGGCCACACAGAAGATGCTGAGAAATACAAAAAAATAATATAAAATTATCAAATAGTCAAAAAAAATTAAATTGAATCACTTGAAAAATCAAAAAAAAAAAAAATTTGCAACTTGACATAAAGTAAAAAAAAAAAATTCTAAACAAAATCTGTAGGTTTTTTCATGCGTTGACACTTTGCAGATCCTGATGGCTTTTAAACAGCACCTCCATTCGTTCATAATGGTCCTTGGGCATTTCATCAATGCTCTGCTTTATTTCACAAAGCAGTTTCCTTATGTCCTCAACTCGCATAATATATTTGCCTTTGAATTTATTCTTGAGATCCTTCCAAGATAGAAATGGTGTGACTGTATGGCACCACATGTAAAAGTCTCCACTAAAATATTGTAGTGGGGCATAGATAGCCATAAATCAATGTCTAAGCCTATGCATGCTGATAAAATGTCTGCAAGAAAGGCTTAACTTTTGACCTATCTCCATCAAAAGCAGATAATTTTGATTGCATCCAATTTGAGATTGAGCAATTTTTTGTTGATGGTTGTGAGACCAATGGTGAAGTTGTAGGATTTTGCGATCTCACTGGTGTGGAAGGGGATAAACCCATTCCTGTCATAACAGATTGCAGTGAAGGTGCATTGCTTATTGATGTAGATGTAGATTGAAACATCAGTAGACTTGGTGGAACTGTAAATCCTGTCGCACTCATTTGCAACTGCAATTGCTGTAGCTGTGCTTTAGCTGCAGCTGCAGCATAATCAATCTGTAGTTGGCTTTGCATAGTTAAACGAGTTTGTTCTACCACATTAGCAGCTGCTATTTCAGCTGCCAATCTCATAGCTTTTGCCCTATTGTCAATTACAGCCCTGGTGCAGAGCTACAAGCTCTGCAACTTTTTCTGCAATTTGATCCTGTATGTCTGGATCAGAATTGACCAATTCAAACATGAATAACCTCTTGTTTGGCAAAACTTAGCATTGTCAAAGTTGTAGATGTAAGTAAATTATTTAATTTATTAGATATAATTACAATTCCTGCTTGGTACTGGCAGTACCAATGCAGGAATTGTATATGGTATGACCATCACTCGCTCTCCTGTCAGGTTTGGGCATGACAGAGGAGCAAGGGGGACGGAGCATAATAAATAACAGGAACAGACACCTAATGAAAGTTGACCAATCTTTATTGGCCACAGCTTCCACTCGAGTGTGGATGTAGGACTTAGGCTGTTTCTCTTGGAGACATGTTTGAGCAGGACTCATAAAGAGAAATGATAAAGTTAGATCCTGTAGACAGAAAAATGTCTACAGTGCTGAAATAACACAAGGGAATAGACACCATAATAGATCAGGAAAATAAATAAATTAAGAACATTTATTCAATGTTAACTAACTTAAAAAAGCCTGACATTGGTAACCACAAGAACTGGTAACATGGTAATGAGTGTGATGGCTATTTGGACATGTGCCCTAAAACTATCACGTGACATAGACTAACTACTCAGAGATCCACCAGGAGGCTATGCCACCTGGTCACCTGACCCCTTAATTCTAAGCTGTCAGTCCCTAGTTTGACACAGATGAGAGAACATCTCCCATCTGTAGTTAAAAGTGATAGAAACTCGAGTTGTGTAGTTAAAAGATGTGTCTCTCATTACTGACTATAATGCCAATGAAGCAACCTTACTCGGGCATTCTGACTAAGCCGCTCAATGGGACTTCAAGAAGTTTGGTTACAGGTTTGAGGTCTGTGATGGTAAATAAACTGCACAGTGCAGTCAGTAGTCTTTCTTTGGGTTTTAGGCCAATGGTGAATAAAACCATGTTGTCTACATAAACCAGTATTATGGCATTACTTGTGTTAGCAATATAAATACAATTAATACCTAGGAGCTTTTTAAACCCAATGCTCAATAGGACATCACAAAGTTTAAAACTATGCCACTTTGACGCAGATCGTAGAGAAACTTATGGAGTCTTCACACCTTCCCTTTAAACTCAGGGGTTTCCCATCCCTTTAAGATTCTCATGTAGATCTTTTCATCTACGTGTGGGTCACCATATAAATATGCTCCATCTACATTTAGATGAAAATCCAGCCCAAACTATTTTTGTAAGATGTAAATAATGTTTAATTGTGACTGCCTTTCGGACTACCTAACACATTTGGAGTGTGTTAGATAGCTAGTAGGGGCAGACACGAATAAAACAGACTAGAGACAAAGCTTAAGTCAATCAAACCTTTTATTAAAACGAGTTAAGAGGATCCCTTGAACCTCTCAACCCACTTCATCGTGTCGCTAACAAAGTTAGCGCCATCCTAGTCCTGTTGCTTACGGCTTGTCACAGTGTGGCGAGCCATGATGATTTAATGATGCTCTGTGGCTGTTAACCACGGAACAAGAGATTTCTATGTGCCAAAGGGGGAATTGTCAGGAAGACCCGAGCGATGCTGCATATCTGGCGTCAAAGTCAGCTTGAAGAGACTAAACTCCTTTCGACTGACACGTCTCCATCACTGGTTGGATCATAGATCGGAGAACCATCTCTGACCTATGTCCGGCACTTGACTGACTGAGCCATGCGGTTTGAGAATTAAAGGGTCACTTGATCGAGAGGCGGGGCCTCCTGATAGACCCTGATTGGTGAATCCATGTCACGTGCTGGGCGCGGAACGTGTGTCCAAAAGGCTGTCACATAATTTAATAGCTGTTCAATAAAATGACTGCTAACTTACATAATAAAATGTTTAGTTTTTTGTTGTATCTGTACCACTTTTTTAATTAAAAATTCTGGTATTATAATAAAAATTTTAAAATTAAAGTTACTTTTCAATAAATTTTTAATAAGATATTTTGTTGTTTCTGTGAGAGTGTGATGAATGGAGCTGAGACTAAGACTTGTTAATATGAGTAATAAGAACAGTAGTGATGTTTATTTGACACTTAGGATGAATAGTATATGCATCAATAAGATTCTCTGTGCACGGTCCGCATTGAGGAAAGGCTACAGTAGAAGTGATCTGAAATCATACAGTTGGCTTTGGCTTATATAGCCACTCATCATGACGTCACATGATTGACGTTTTTAAACTCAGACATCATTGTTAATACACTTAGCTGTGGCACGCGATCTGCATGCGGACTTCACAATAGCATGTCAATCATACATTAAATCATAACACAATACAATATAATATAATATCTTAAACTCTTATCTTAAATCATAACATAAATCATAATACAATATCATAATATTCATTATTAATCATTAGGTATCATCTTGATACCACAGTTTGGATGCTGAATTTATCACAACTTAACAAAACTGAAAGTTTAGCATTATAAATAAATTATAAATAATAAAAAACCAAAGATATGACATCTTTATCAGTGCTTTATGTTTTGTGTTCGCTACACAAAGTAAGAGATAAATAAATCTAATCATATGGGAATAGATAAGGGAATTGACCAAACTAAATCATAATGTACTACTTTAAATCAATATAAACAATAGATTGCGTTCAAATATGGCTGGCTTGAACATTGACTATTCCCTTTTAATTCAAAAAATGAACAAAATATATTTACTTCTAGTCATCATTAATAAAATTTCTGAAATTCCTTCTGAATCATAATTCGTTTGTATAACTGACATGCAAACTTTACAAAATGATAATTAATTTTATCATCAAGCAAAAAAAAAATTACTATTTAAAGTGTTTCTGTTAACATTTTTAATAAAACAATTAATCATCACAAATAAACTATTTGTTACCAAACTTTAATCAAAATTCGAGATAATTTATCACCCACTTTATTGTTATTTGACAGCACTTCATTGATTCATTTTCAAATTTAGATAACAACTCAAGAGAAAAAAAAATATCATTTAGGGAGAACGCCTTACAATACTCCCACATGAAAAATATTTTCTTGTCAATAGTGATTTTTACTACATTTTTAAATCCTTCAAAATGAAGGAATTAATTATACTAATTACAGCACTTTTCTTAAGTAAGTCAAAAATAATCTTTATAATATAATATTCTATTTATTCATTTTACAAAACTAATAATTCTTATCTTCTAGATGAATTCAAGTTCTCAAAGGCTGATTCACCCGGTAACAACTTTCATTTCTCATTAATTTTAATATGATCTCAAAAAGTTTGCATTTTTTTAGGAAATTGTGCCTTTAACCAAGGACATCACTGTGGTTATAATGTGTTTAACACAGACTGGAAATGGGCAATTATAAACAATTATTATGAATTTGGAGATCACACAACCAATTCTACAATGAGTAATCTGTTTAGTATTTATATAAACAAACTACTTTTCATCTTTATATTCAAATGCACTGTTTATGGCTTAATCGCAGAGACAGTGCATGAAAAGTAGTTAGTTTAATATTAAATATATATATATCTTAAGTTTTTTTTAACCATCTAATGTTTTTTTAAGGTGGATTTGCAGCAATTGACGATAATTATAAAGCTAAAAATACAACAGCACGGAATTTTAGTCCTTTATTAGAAGCCACAGGTCCAAGTCAACGTTGTCTAACTTTTTGGTACAGATATGTAGGAAAATGGATCAAGCGTTTTAGTATTGTAAAAGAAGACAACAGTCCGACAACAACTGGTGGTGTGGTAGTGTGGAATGTTACCACAAGAACCAGATTCACCTGGAATTATGCTCAGGTTCCAATATCATCAAACGTTTCATATGTGGTAATAATTATTTTTAATATTAAAGTATATATACAGTATAATCAATATGAAATAATTTTTAGATCCATTTTGAAGCCGAACGATTCAATAAAACTGAGAATGCTATGAATAATTTTGTAGATGTTGATGATATCATATTCACACAAGGACCATGTACAATACAACCAGAATATGCAATAACAAAAGACACACCTCAAATCCCTCCAAAACAAACTGAAGAATTGTTACCAACACCAAGTATTATCATGTGACAAAAGACCTAAAATTTATGAATTATTTTTGTTATGTAATTTTCAGTTTCTGATTCTCCAATCAATTGTTCATTCTATGCCAACAGTTTATGTACTTGGACACAAGCTAAAAACAATAGCATGAATTGGACTTTACAAAATGGTCCAGCAAGACTTTCAAGATATACTGGACCCAAAAATGACCACACTTATGGAACTCTTAAAGGATATTATATCTATATTGATGTAAAAACTAAAGATTTTGGCAAAGCTGCCAGATTGGAGTCTGATTATGTTTCAGAAAAAGAGGGAAAGTGTCTCACATTTTGGTACCACATGTGGGGAACCAATGTAAACACACTTAACTTATACACCCAGGTATAATTACATGATAAATATTACAATTAAATTAATATTAACATATTCAAATTCATTTTTTAATGTATTTTATAGGTAGGAAATACTAGTCAATTAATTTGGAGTAGGAAAAAAGCTCAAGGAATGGACTGGAAGAGAGCAATGGTCAGTCTACAAATGTCTGAAACATTTAAGGTAATTTCAAGAATTATTTTATGTGATTGAAAAAATTATAATTTTTATGTTAATTTATATTATCAGATTGTATTTGAAGCAATTGCTCATGGCAGCAGTTCACTTTGTAGTATTGCACTGGATGATACATCATTATCCAATCAAGATTGTCCAGTCAGTGGTATTTACAGAATAACTTTCAATTAAGAAATACATGTTACCTCTAAGTCTCTCTGTTGCAGAGTATGCTTGTGATTTTGAATCAGGAAATCAGTGTGATTATAAATCAAGTGTTGGAAATATATGGAGTATAACAGGCGGAAAACATTATTCTCCAAATGCACCAGTGGCAAAGGATCATACTTTTAATACAGATTATGGCCATTACATAGCACTTAATGCATCCCAACTGAATATGTTTGATACTGTAGATTTAAAATCACCTGTTCTAACTTTAAACATAACTAAATGCTTAAAATTTTGGTACTATATGGAAATAACAACAAAAACAGAACTTTATGTCACTACAAGTTATAATGAAAATGTACTCTACAACTCAGTTTGTAAGTAATTTAGTTAAAAGATAATTATTAATTCTAGTGATTAAATCGTATCTTATCAACAGCTTTTAGTACATTCTATGGCAACTGGCTAGTGGCACAAGTAACTTTGAATTCGACAACAAAATCAATGCCACGAGTGATATTTAAAGCACAGGTGATGTCAATTAAAGAGTTTATTGCTATTGATGATATTGAATTAAGAGATGGCGCTTGTCCGAGTGAAGGTAGGAAATCATAATCGAATTATTGATCAAAATATTAATTTTGTTCATAACAGGGGAATGTAATTTTGAAAATGGAAATTTATGCACATGGACAAATGGTGATGATGACGATTTTGATTGGGAGTTACAAAGTGGGGCAACAGTAAGCGCAGGAACTGGGCCTCTTAGTGACCATACGTTCGGCAATAATGATGGTAATTGTGTTACGATTCTAACTTATCAATTAAAATTTAATTCTGTTTTATTTTAAGGAACTTATTTATATATTGAAACAAGCTTACCTCAACAATTCAACGAAGTTGCACGACTTTATAGCCATGGATTCCAGCAATCTACAGCGCCTTCGAAATGTTTACACTTTTGGTACAATATGATCGGAAGAGCTGTTGGAAGATTAACAGTTTATCAATCTGTAAATAGAAAATAATGTTTGTGTAAATAATTAGAAAAACAAATAGAATTATATTGAAATTACAGATTGCTGGATTCAACAGACCACTATGGCAATTACGTGGAGATCAAGGATATGATGGAAACAGCCAATGGCGTTACGCGCAAGTTTCATTTTCAAGCAATAGAGCGTCGTATCAATTAATGTTTGAGGCAACAGTTGGTGGCGAATTTGGAGACATTGCCATAGATGATATTGTTATTACAGATGATTTATGTGCCAGTAAATAATTAATTTATAAATATAAGTGAAGTAAGAAATTTTATTCAATTTTTATTTAATTTTATTTTTTTTAGTGATGCCAAGTAAAGCAAATAAATATGTTGAGCCCTCAACAATACCTCCTCCAATTACACCATCAAGTAAATAAGAGATTTTGGGATCT
Organism: Geophilus carpophagus; assembly: GCA_034687075.1. NCBI lineage: Eukaryota > Metazoa > Arthropoda > Chilopoda > Geophilomorpha > Geophilidae > Geophilus > Geophilus carpophagus. Next base: position 1,096 of record JAQFZN010002664.1, on the reverse strand, counting down.
CTGCTATACAATTTGATAGTTTTAAACTAAAATATATCTATTTATTGTAGCGGAAGTAGAGTTATACAGGTTAATCGATTGTTACTTCAATAAAGATTTGTGTATGTGGAGTAATTTAAACACAAGTGTATATAACAATTGGGTCATTTCTAATAACAGCAAAACTGCATCAAATTATTTACCAACCGGAAGTAAGTTGATTAACATAAACATTGAAAATAGCTATACGTAGAAACAATTTTTTAAATTTAATAGTGTATTATGCCTACGCTCAAATTGATCCATTTGCTCCTACGAATAAAGATGTCAGATTTACATTACAAAGTCCACTCGTGAAAACTAAATCAACTGATGACAAATTGTGTTTAAATTTCAATTATTACATGTTTGGAATCAATAAAGATGAACTGACATTATATATTGACTTATATGATGACAAGATTCCAATAACATACACATTATGGAAGAAAACAAAATATTCAATTGATCAATGGCAAGTTGCAGCTGTTTCAATTAATATGCCAAACAGAACATTTCGTGTAAGTTTTTTCCAATTTTCCAATAAATTTGTAATAAATTCTAATTAATATTTATTTTAGCTCAGAATGGAAGCTGTTGTTAGCTACAGCAGTGTTGTAGCCTTGCAGAAATTTAATCTCTATGAAAATGGATGCTTTATATTAGGTAATTGTACGAGGATTATTTTTAAAGTAAGGTACGTTTTTCAATAAAAACAAAACCCATAAAGATATTTCCAAAACATTTTTTTATTTTACTCCTTATACCTTAGGCTTTTTTTCTAAATAGTTTCTTTGTTTGTTTAAACACCTATCTCAGTGTTCTACTAGTTTTTTTATGCCTATGTCATATAAATCTGTCGCCTATAAAGACAACCAATACTCAATCATCATTTTCACTTTTTCATTGGTTATTTTTTAAATAAGGTCTGATTTTATGCTAAAAGGGACAACAATAAATTCATCTGCACAATGTGCGACCTTGAAAAAACTTTGATGCGCCATATGGAACAAGCAATGTGGCCTACTGTCTTCTGGAGATTTGTTGCTGCATGACAGTGCATGACTTTATTTTAGAT
>JAQFZN010002663.1:0-10790 GCA_034687075.1 Geophilus carpophagus | reverse complement strand
CACTAACGCTAAAAGGGTATCGTTTCGTTTGTAGTGTAGTGGGCCACATAACGTTGCACTGCACAAACTCCCTATTGTACTAACATGACGATAATGCGTTACTTACTCTGACTAAATTAACCACCAAAAAGAAACAAAATAAAATAAATGAATAAATAAATCCTAAAATACAATTTAAAATAAATTGCTTTTAAAAATCAACATTTTCTTAAAAATAACATTTAAAAAATATTACAATTTCTAAAAATAAAATTTCTCATTACATTTTTTCAGTAACGGTAACAGTAACGTGTGCTGAAATCGAGTAACGGTAACGGTATGTAACGCGTTACTTTTTATTTAAAGTAACGGTAACTGTAACACATTAGGGGGTTTGTGCAAGACAACGTTATAGGTGGCCTGATACACTAAAAAAGAAACGATACACTTCTATCGTTAGTGTTATTGTTTAAATTTATTTGTCATTTGTCCATCTAGCAATTTTAGTATTAGCACTATTAATTGTTCTCAACTAACAATACTAGTTCAAAAAATTTCACTCGGTTACAACCGGTTGAACTATTTCATCTAATTATAAGTAACCATTGTTACAGAATAGTGTTCTTATCTCTGATTAGCTAAGCTATTTTTCATATTTAGCGCAACAAATAATCAAAACGAAAACAATATAACCATATTGGCACAATAATATTGTTATCGCATATTGTTTTGTTGTAACGATGTGCTGCACATACAAACTCCTTATTACTTGTTTTGTAGTATCGGTAACTGTAATGCTTAGTTCACACTAGGCGTAAAAACAAGACGGAAAATTTTCTGCAGCAGAAAATTTTTCGAGTTAAAAATTTAACGTTTCTGTCGGCCGTTCCCACTTGACGGAAAAGCAAGTCGGAACATGTTGAAAAATATAAAATTATAAAAACATAAAAATGGAAATTCTCTTACAATTTCCACTAATAATTCATTGTTTAATTTTGACGTAATTTTTTTTCCAGTTGCCTTAGTTGTTAGTTTGTCTTTGTTTTTGCCACTAGAAGTAATTGCACACGTGACAGCAGAAATCAATTTGATTGGTCAATTTATTTTTCGCGGCGGAAAAAATAGAAATAGATTATATTTTTTCCGTCGTGTGTTTTATGCTCTGCTGACAGGAAATGACGTCATATTCAGCGGAAAACTGAGCAGAAAACTTACCGTTTCTGCTCTGTTTCCGCCAAGTGTGAACTAGGCATAACACGTTACTTGTTTTGTAGTCATAACCCTGGTAACAACTGGAAGCATTTTGTTCATTTAGAAGTGATATTGTGGTTTTAGTGGAATGCAACACTTAAATGCAAAACAAGTGATTTTTACACAATTTTTAATGTTTTCTACAATAGATAAATTTGAAAATAATTCAGCAAATTTTGACCACAAATTTTAAATGTAAATGAAAAGAATTTTATTTAGTTGGTAATGAAATTTTCTTTATTAAAAGTGCACAAGGTGAAAAATTTAAATTTCCAACTTGAGTTGGAGCTTATGGCTTTTATGAGGCGCCATGCCAATCCGTTGTAAGTGTTTTTTAATGCAGCTTGACATTGCGAATGTGCGTGTTAATTTACAGTTGATTTTTTCCTTACTATTTCTCTCTTTCTCTCTCTCTTCAATTTCACTTGGGAACTTGAGCATTGCTATGCAAATGGCTGTAAAAGAGGCTGAAATGAGTCATAGTGCTGACAGTGCACTTTTCAAAATGGAAAAGGTTTTTATTGCAATTGCCGAAAAGAAAAGAAGCAAAATTGGTGAGTGCTAAGTGATTTACTACTTGGCACAAGTGGTAAACATTTTTTCAAAAATTTATTCGAAAAACATTTAATCATTTCCATACATATATATATATAATATCCCATAAATAGATCTCAGCCCTATTTTTTTTATTACATCGATACAATAAAAAAAAAATGGCCTCTCATATTTCATTTATCCTCTCTTCTGATATTTCCACTTCCTTCCTGCTTGTTTTCTTTCATTTATTACCATCTTTTTTTATTTACCCAAAATGTGGATTAATATTAGTTTTAATAAAACATGGCAGATGCGAAGAAGATGGTAGGGACAAATGTAACATTTGGCCAATTTAGGGGTCATTGGAACCCACACCACAAGAGGGCTCGAGTCTGGGTCAAACCCCGAGACTGAAAAGTAGACGTAGAGGGGGATGAGGCAGTGAGGGACTGATGAGACAACAGATGGAGGTTGGAATTGAAGAAGAAAGAAAGGTGGGGGAGGCCTTGAAGAGAGCCACAATGGCTGATAGGGTCAATATCTCTAGTTGAGAGTCTGGCTTTGAGTTGAGGGATACAGACAGAGGAAGATTATGGTGGAAAAGGGGGACTTAGGAAGGGGGATTTAGGTTGTTGATGAGTACGGTTTTGGCTTTTTACGAGATGTGTAGGGTAAATTGAGGAGATTAAATTGAAATTAGTCGCTGATTGTTGTGAGTTTAATGTGTTTTTGTCGAGGCAGTCGGGATTTTTGTTTGTTAGGTGATAAAATTTTTAAGCGGTACGAATTAATGAGGGGGGGGGGGATTAAGAGTTAGTTGATGAATTTTCGACGTTTAGCGTGAAGCCTCCCTTGTGTAATTGCAACCGAGCTTGAGTAATGACTTCTTCCCACCTGCACGCCATCTGCTATTCTCAATTGACAAAATAATTACGGTGTCAGGTGAGTGGCATTTGGCCCCTGATGGTTCACTTCACAGGCATGCACACTCATTTGATTAAAACCCATAGCCGCCGCCGACAAATGGTTCTTGCTCTATCGGCTTGATCGGTGGCTTGTCACAAATGTGCAGTATGAGGTGTAAATGTGAAGCAAATGGCTTTTTTTGTTATGGGCGAAGATAGGTAATAAGTGGAATGAAATGAAAGTGAAATAAATGTGCAACTGATGAATCAAGTGCCTCGATTAAGTGATTTTTTTCCTTCCTTTCTCACTTTTAACTCGTTTTATTTAGTACATAATCATAGAAACTTTATTATTGTTATAATTAATTAAATTAAATGATTAAATGTAACTTTTATATTGGAACGAATTTGAGGGAGAATAAAATTTGTTTATTATTTACTACAGTCATGGCCCCCAGTCTGTATTTTATAGTCATTTTTAGTTTATTTTTGGTTATTTTTGGTTATTTTTGGTTACTTCTGCTTCACCGGGCCCCTCTTTGTGGGGGCCTTGACTACAGTATATAATTTAGTATAATAATATGTATTTTATGCCGTATTTGAATAATATTTTTGTTTGATATCTTTAGGATAATCTCTTTGAAGAATATGTTGATTTTTATGGTTGTGTTTTAATATTTTTCAGTTTCCTCTTCTCTCTGTGCAGGATTATGTTTATTTTCATTCTCAAGTTCACTTTTTCTTTTTTTAAGCCAAAAAAAAAGCTTATTTCTTTATTTGTTTCAAGTCAAAGATTGTTGAGTTAAGATGTAACATTTAATTATTGTAAATAGCGAAAAGATGACACTTAAATTATGAGGTACAAGGCCAACAGTGCGAAATAAATAAGGAATTAGTGGTGACCAGGAAATTACCTCGCTGGAATTCATCGATTTGGTACAAACTTTTATATAATTAACTTTCTATATAATTAATTTTTATGTTAGGCCGTAATTAATCAAGAAGTAATAAAATAATAAAATATAAAACATTAATAAAAAAATACTTAAAGTTGCATTGCTTTGAAATAAATTATGGAAATAATTTATACAAAGAATGTGATGTTATAAAACCCTTAATAAACCAGTTTTATAAAATTACCTAAGAATTTTCTGACGGATCGATGGGTTCGGCCAGTCGTGGGTTTCCTGGTGAGTGTCCTAAATTTTTTATTTTTATTTTTATTTTTTATCCCATTGTAATGAAAAATTCGTTTTAGTATCTGTTCAGACCATGTAAATTAGTGAAAAGTGTTAATTGATAGTTTTAATTAGTGTAAATGAAATAAAAATTTAAAAAGAAAAGTAAACTTGACTAATGCACATTTGCATGAAGAAAGGAAACTACAAACAAAAGAAAGAGATTAAAATCTTGGTTAAAAATCCCCAAAAAAATTCAAATAAAATTAGAACAAAAAGAAATTGCATAAAAAATTGTACTTAAAGCAGAAAATAAGATTAAGCTTAAATCATATACTTTTTTACTCACTAATCTCTTGTTTTTCTAACTAATCTTCCTTTTCACATCAACTTAATTGATAACTCCCTTTCTCTCTCTCTCTTTAAAACCTAACAAAATTCATTTGATTATGCGTGAAATAATTCTTTTGCCCTTTATTATAAATAAAGTAAAAAGCTTTTCTTTCTACTTTGTATTACATATTTCATTTCTTCACTTCTTTTTCTAACTTTATTTTTTTCCTTGACACTTCTTACCTGTCATTTTTCATTTTTCTTCCTTCACCATTTTTTATACCTTTCATCATAAATGTGCACGCTTTTCATACACAGTCAACTAGACTAAAGATGTTGCCAGGTAAAAAAGAAAGAAAAAAATAAAAAGATCCTTAGTGACTTCCTGTAAACTTCCTTTCTTGTAACCATCTAGAAAACTTTTCATGTTGGACTCGAATTGAAAGCGAAAAAACTGCAAATAAAAATTCACAATGATGACACAGATATTTTCTTTGTTGCAAACTTTAATTTCAAAAACGCTCCAGCTTTATGCACTTTGTAAGCAGGGGGTGTTTCCTCTCACCGTCGTAAACAACATTTACATTCGTGTTTAACTTTTTTATGAATAAATGAATAAATAAATAAATGCACGATTAATTCCTTTCGTCAAGAAACAAACATGTCGTTTAACAATTTCCTTTCATTTAATCAACTACTAATTACACGCAACTTTATTTCAATTTATGAATAATTTACTTGTGAGAATGTTGGACGGTGTTGTCAAGTTCATTAATAATCTTTGGCATCCATTAATCAATCAATAATCAATTATTTGCACTATTGGGAGAATGCTGTGAATAGCAATGAGATGTTACCAAGTTACAGCGCTCTTGTTATGTGGTAATTAATCATAGATTTAATAAATTGGTTTAAGATTAATAGATAGAGATAGAACTAAAATTAGGATTAAATTCCACATAGAATCTCTCATAAATAAATAGTTTGAAAAATATTATAAGCTTTGTTTAATGCAAATCATAAAGGATGTTAGGTACAAAGTGGTTGATGGGTTCAAATTTTGTGTTAAGTTTAATTTAAGTATAGATAAGATACATTAAGTTTATTGTTGGGTAAATTGGTTTTAACTTGAGGCTCTTTTGTATCTTTTTGGTTGAGATAAATACACCTGGAAAGAGCAGGTGTTAAAGAGTTAAGCTTTTCTATTTTCTTGTCAGAGTGAATATTTTAAGGCAGATGGTTGACGCATTGTTTTTGTGGAAGATAATAGTGAGATGTATTTGATATTTGAATATATCTTCTGCCATGTTGAAAATGGGTTCAGAAGAAGAATTATCAATATATTTTCAATATATTTTCAATAAATTAGAAAAAGAAAATTGGATTTAGGAATTTATTCGATTCGGCCATTTTGGAATAGCAAAAACATGGAATATTTACATTTTTTGGGGTAAAAAAGAAGGTTATCAATATTCAAAAGTTCGTGCATGTTGTGACATACCACAACACCTTAGTTGATATTCCTCTTTGTAGTCGGTAACTTTCGTTTATTCACCAAACACTTTGGTTGCATTGAACCAGTGATGCTTCAACATATTGAACCATGCACCATGTGGAAAAATTCACATGCAAATCTTATCATAAGCATGAAACCATGTGCAAAAGATTGTAAAATATGGCCCCCTTTTGACACTAGTGAAAAATTCATATTTTATTAGTGCGTTTTTTTTTGAAAAATGAAATGTTTAAATGAGATTTTATGAGATGTATCAGTCAATTAGTGTAGAGCAGACAGCATATTTGATAATTGTCTGATTTATTATTATCAAATGAGGTTCGGAAAAGAGAGCGGTTTTTTTAATTTCATTTTTCTTAAAGAAGATCTGAAGAATCTTTTTTTTGTATTTAACGGTTTTTTCTTCTTAAAAATGAATAAACGACGGGAGTCTTTGAACTTAAATTGTGGAATTAATAAAATAAGCTTAGAGGGGGAAATTCTATTTTTTAAAATTTTTTTTTTGGAATATCAAATAAAAAAAATAAGATTTTTTTGCATATTTAATTTTTTCTGGATAAAAGTTCTTGGAATATTTCATTTTTATTTTATTTTTAAATTTTATAAATAAAAGACAAATAAAAAAATAAATACTTTGCATATTTTCACATATTCCAAACCAATGATTAATACAGATTTTTCTCTACACACAAATAACGATTCAATATTTTCTAATTTCTAAATAGTTTTAAAATGAAATAAAAAGCTGTCGATTGGTTGAAATGCTTTCCATTAAGCCGAGTTGAAAGGGGGCATCAGATGCAATGTATGTTGCACGCACTCGCTGCTTTAATCGGCTAATTAAATCGAATCTGGCCGACAGTGGAGTTGAAACTATGAAATTACATCCTGTCATGATCCCCAGCATCGGCTGATGGCCGACTGTCAACTGTGCCAAGCACCTGAGATTTAAGTGCTAACTTAAACCTGTATTGGAAATTATCGTTTTCCAAAAAACACAGTACGTGAAAACATTTCTCTGTCTAACTTACGTTTTCACGCTATTTCTCGATCGCACTGAATGATGCACGATTAACTGCTTTTTATTTTAATCATTTTAATAATCCATTATCATTATTACAGGTATATTATGTAATAATAACCCCAGCTGCATTCGAAAGCAATTTTACAATTATTTGTGTTTTAATTTGTGTTTAAAAATATCTTGTTTAATTAAATTGAGCAACCTGAAAGAGAAATTTCGGTTTTTTTACACAGAAATATGTAAAAGCTATTTTAAAGAATCGATTTATCGATTTATTCCTTTCATCGAATATGAAAACTGAAATTCAAGCCATTGAATAACATGTCAAAGCAAAAACACAAACACAAACACAGACTCCGTTTCATTTTATATATATTGTACTTTATATAATAATAATAATAATAAAGTGCAATATTGTATTCATACAATGGTTTAATTTCTTTATGGTTGTAAAGGTTAATCAATTGTGCTTTATAATGAATATTATGATTTAAAAAGTAACAGTTTGCTCTTGACGGAAATTAATATGACACGTTGAAGATTAAGCTGTCATGGGCCTTGTGGTGAGGACATTGATAGATTCCCATAAGGGCCGTGCTTTGTTATTCCTTCTGTAGTTGCATAATAAATATAAAAAAATATTAATGTTGTGTGAGTTTAATTAGAAGCCCTTAATGTTAGGTTTAATGAATAAAATATAAAACAAGCAAAAATGTAGATATTTATTTAGAGAATATTTTTTAATTGTAGTTTTTGTGCCAACAAATTTGCATTAAGTGAGATGAAAATGGAAGTGGCAATGTTATAATGCATTTACACTTGAAAAGAGTAAAACGGAAATTGATTTTGATTTTGGCAAGTTTTTACATTTTTAGATGTCGTCAGTTGTTAGAAGCAAGTGCGATAAAAGTTTGAGAGTAAATAGACGTAAAAATAAAAAAATATTAATAAGAAAGAGAGAGAGAAAAAACAAAATGGTGTAATGTTGATGAAAGTTGGTAAGGGAAGATATTATTAAAAGTAGCAAAAGTTTTTTTTTTTATTTAATAATGTTAGTATGAAGAAAATGAATGAAAAGAGTAATTTCTCGTGAGTAGTGACACAAGTGCCTGGCACCTGCCATCTTAGAAGATTAAAATTCGTCTCTTCCACAGAAAAAAAATTAAGTGAAATATTAAAGATGGCCGCTTTTCATTTTTCATTTTATCCATCTTGATTTACGCTATTTTTTTTATTGCAAATTAACTTTTTTTAATTTACTAACTTTATATCCATTAGACCCAACGAGGCTGAAAGTAATAGGACAGTGCAATGACCCCGGGTACGGTGAAATCATTGGTGCAGAAGACAGTGAAAGGACAAGACAATTATAAAATGCGCTATAAGTTTCTATAGTTAGCTTTTGCTGAAGAATGCCAAGTTTGGCCAAGTGGAAAAGACTTGTCACATGTCCTTTTGGCCCGTATGGGAAAGGGGGGAACTACTAATTTGACTTAATTTGCTTCTGGGTGGTTGAACGTTGAACTGGAGTTAAGAAAAGACCAACTCTGGTTTAATGGAAAGTGTGCTATAAAAAGAGGGAAAAGATTTTTCTCATCTTTTCTCTCGATATGGATAAAATGGATAAAATAAATGCTCAAAATTGGTTTCGACTCGGAATGGAAGTGCTTCGTCTTCAATTGGGTGTTGCTAAAAGCTATTATTTTCGGCTAGCAATTGGCTCAGTTGACTCGGGGTATTTTGTAAATGTCACATGATCTTCCGGCAGGGAGGAGACTCGAGACTTGCATACTGGAAATTTGCCATGTGGGAGGTTTATATGAGGAATTTGTTGCTTCATTGCTGGTTTACACGAGCTTAGTTTGATGTTTGTGTTGAAATTATTTGCAATAAATTGTTTTTTCTATTATTTTTATTCTTTTTTATAGAAAAAGTACATTTTTTATTTTATTATTATTTTTTTAGGGGAAATAATATGAAGAAAAAGATGAAGGTTTATTGGAAATCGGTTTGAGGATGAAAGGAGAAGGAATGATACTTCAGCTTTATAAGATTTAACTTCATCAAAGATGGCTTTGGCTTTAAAGGTAAGTTGAGGAATCAAAAACTCATTGTCTTTTTTTTTTTGTTTTTTCTTTGGATGAAAAATTATTTTTAATAATTTTTTTTAAAAAGAAAAATGCATTAATTTGCAGCAGGTGAACTAAACGGAATTTTGAAATTTAATCAATAAATTCTCTAAACCGGACTTAAATAGAGCTAAATATTGAAAATTTAGTGTTCTGATTGATTTTATAAACGAATTAAAATAAATATCTCGTGTATTAATCGCGGCTTTAATTCGTACATTGTATTATATAACACCATATATTTCCGGTAAAGAATAAACTGGTTTGAAAACTGTCCATCTCGCATTCATCACAGATTTGAAATCACTGATTTTACCAGAATGTCAAGTCACATCAATGCATTGAGTTGTGTTCCATTTTAAGATTCAATTGTAAAAATGACATTAAAATTGATATTTTAAATCTGTGCTGTTTTCAGGTGCGAAAACAAGAATAATGAATATTATTATCAATTATAATTATAATATTATTCGACAACTTACATTTTTTTCTCAAATTACATTGACCTGGACAGAGGCGTACGCCCTATAGGCCTAAATGACACTATTATTGTATTGGTTATTCTATAGATGTTGTTGCAGAGCAACTTATACAACCAGTTATGAGACTCCATGCTGTTTTCCTTACTTTAAGCTGCACTTCACTACATATTCCATCGAATAAAATGTCATTTTAATATTTATTTCATATTAGCTGAGTTACCTGTCGTTGACTGAGTTATTCAATTAATCGAAATATCTTATTTTTTCGTTGTGAAAAGTTTGATTTAAAGAATGGAAATATGAAAGAAAAGTATTTTAATTATAATTTTTACTTATAATTTTCAAATTTAAATTTTCATTTATTTATTTACCCATTTTTCATTTTCCCTGTTTTTACCCATTTCTCATTTTCCCTGTCTTTATTTTCAAAGATGAAGAATCTTCAATAGAACCACATAACCTGACAAAACAGAATCAAATATGCATTAGAGATACAAAGTAAAAATGTTCATATTGAAGAATAGAATTTCCATTTCAATTTCCATATGAAGGAATTGTTTTGTCTATTTACTATTTAAATTTACTATTTATTATTTACTATTTACTAAGGCAATTTTTGGCAATTTTTATTGAAAATCAATGTTTATATACCCCAAAATAGCCCAAACCCTTAAAAATCATTCAAATTTGATAAACTTAGACTCTAATTATATGTATTTTGATGCCCTGAATGCATTTCTGGTATTAGAATTACATACATTGCCTCGATTCTTGAAAAAAATGGCAAAAAAGACAATTTCCGGCAATTTTCATTAAAAATCAATGTTTGTATTCCCAAAAATAACCAAAACCCTTAAAAATTATTCAAATTTGATCAACTTAGACTTCAATTATATGTATTCTGATGCCCTGAATGCATTTCTGGCATCAAAATTACCATATTTTGCAACAATTCCTGAAAAAAATGGTAAAAAATGCCCAATTTGTGGTAATTTTCATAAATAAATACAAATTACAACTTAATGAATGATCTAAGAATATCAAAATTTCAAAATTTCGTACTTACAAATCAAATTTAAAACAAAAACAATGAACTTTACCTGAATTTTAGTGACCGGATTGCAAAATAATTACAACATACAACACCGTTACAAACAACACAATACCCACATTAAAATTGTGGTATAACTCTGTCTTTATCTAAAACTCTTTGGCTAGCCAATCAGATCCATTTGACACATACAAATATACATATTTTTCTTCTTTATATATATAAATTTAAAAATTAAAATTTCAAATTTAATTGTGTATTTTGAGGTATTTTTACTTGATTCATAATTTATTATAAACAGTTTAACTCACTTGCAGAGATTTGTTGTCTTTGATATGTATATTGTTGCCATCAGTATGTTTAGTGGTTTTGGTAGCAATGTCTACCAAGTTGGCATCAGTTGAC
>JAQFZN010002662.1:0-10795 GCA_034687075.1 Geophilus carpophagus | reverse complement strand
GGACTAGTTTAAAGCAATTCAAGTCATAGGACTAGTTTAAAGCAATTCAAGTCATAGGACTAGTTTAAAGCAATTCAAGTCATAGGACTAGTTTAAAGCAATTCAAGTCATAGGACTAGTTTAAAGCAATTCAAGTCATAGGACTAGTTTAAAGCAATTCAAGTCATAGGACTAGTTTAAAGCAATTCAAGTCATAGGACTAGTTTAAAGCAATTCAAGTCATAGGACTAGTTTAAAGCAATTCAAGTCATAGGACTAGTTTAAAGCAATTCAAGTCATAGGACTAGTTTAAAGCAATTCAAGTCATAGGACTAGTTAACGCCGATCGCTTCGTTTCATTCTTTTTTTGTTGCGCGTTGATTGTTGTACTTCTTCCTATGGTCGCCATTTTGTTTATTGGGCATCACTCCCAAATTCTTTGTTTTTTGATCATTTTCATTTCTTTTTGTTTTGGATTTACATTCATTACTTTTATGTCCATATTCGTTGCACTCAAAGCACACCGAGTGTGCATTGAGGTTTTAGGTGGTCACGGCTCTCGCAATTGTAGCACAGTTTCTTGGCGTCCGACATCTTTGTTCTCTTGTTAATGACTAATGCCCTGATTGTCTCCTTGGGCCTCATGGCAATACTCGTTATGTTCTTGAGGGCAAAAATTTTCTCCTTTTTGTGCTCTTTCATCATTTTTATTTGTGACGGACTGGACATGTTGAGTACACCATTTTGCCACAAGGCTAAATGATTTCATTGTTATAGCTTAATTGTTAGGACTAACTTCGCCCCTAATTTGTCTATCATTATTGAGGACAAATGAAGTTTTGTTAACTCTTTTGATTGTTCAATGACAATCAGTTTTCTCTTTTGTTCTCGTTTCTTTTATACATAAAAAGAGAGAAGAAGCTCAGTAAGACTGCTGCTGAAACACATGAATTGCAAAACCAAACTCTGTCAAATTGATCCTTGATCTTTTGCACAAAACTGTAATTCAGGCTAGAACCATAAGCTGTTTGCTCGTACACATTGTCCAGGCTAGAACCATAAGCTGTTTGCTCGTACACATTGTCCAGGCTAGAACCATAAGCTGTTTGCTTGTACACATTGTCCAGGCTAGAACCATAAGCTGTTTGCTTGTAAATATAGCACAGGTTAGGGCCAAAAGCTGATTGCTTGTATCAAATAGCCCAGGCTAGGGCCAAAAGCTGTCTACTTGTATCAAATAGCCGGATCTGGCATGTGTTAACACTCGCTTGTAATGTTAGCTGTTCTTCTAAGTATGTGACCTGTTTGGCGCGAACCTCAACCTTCCTGTTTTACGACTTTTTATTTCTATTCTTTTCTATCTTCTATTTCATTTCTAAATGTTGTGATTTCTTATGTTTTATTTATGTTGTAATATTGTTTTTATGTGTTTATTAATCTTTTTACCTTTGTGACAATACAGGTTTTAACCCGGACTGACTTATGATGATGATTGTGAATAGTCCCTAGACACATGAAACCGTTATCCTAACCGACTCCTGACACGCGCCAATTTAGACAAAGATTCGACTGCGACTTCACCTAACTCAATTTCGACCTTAATTCCTACTTAGTATTTATATATTATTTGTATCGTGACTTGCTACCTATTTTTATTATCTTTAGATTAGTAAAGCTAATTAACATTAAACTTATAATTTATTAATATCTTTGTATAATCCTTAGATTAATCAGTATTTAATCTATAATTTATTTGTTACTTTATCTTAAGATTAGCACTTAGCTTAGTTTGCTAATTTATTCTTATTTTATATTATTATAATCCGTAACCTACTGAGTATCTAGTCGATGTAATTAATATTTAATTATCTTATATAATTTTTATATTCATTTATAATTTATGCTGTAGCAATTAACTCACATTTTACAACTTTTAATTCGTATTTAACCATTTCATTAATCTGTAATCAGTATTATCACTAGATTTGTGATCATTTTCAATTATTAGCTATTCTTAGTAAATAGAATAAATTGTTTATTTGTTTTGAGAATTAGTTTTATTTTATTTTTACATTATTCAACACTTTGCTCCTGTGGATGGAATTGATTGGAGTCAACACAAGCATTAAATTGGAAATAATATGAGTTTGTTTATTTAATCTTTTACAATAATACAAGTTGCTTCTATCTTAGAAGGCATGTAATGACAGTACAAAGCTGAATACAAAACTGAGCTCTTTGCTCTTTCTTTCAATCTTATATAGTGATTAAGCATTACATCATTATGATTGACATATCTTTTAATTAAACAATAAGAGTTTCCTGTCATGCGACTTGCATGAGGGTAACTCTTCATAATTATTAAATCTTTACAAAACAATATCTTTTATCTTTTAAATCTTAAACTATATATTAATATAAAGTTATAATAAATTCCTTTAATTATTTAAGGATATGAATATCCCACAAATTCCTCTCAATTTGTTATACACTTTATGCTAATCTTAAATAATAAAATCTTTCATTAAATCTTCCATCTTCCTTCCGGATATTATCTTTGTGAGTATGTCTGCCGGATTTTCTTCTCTTCTTATAAAATCTAGAATAATACAATTATTTAATAAGTTATATTTACAATAATTAATTCTTTTTGTAAGGTATTTGGTTCGCAACTTTTGCGGTCACTCTTTCATCATTTTGATCAGATTTAAGCTATCAATAAAAATATATTTCTTAACATTCTTATTTAACAGATCTTTACACAAATCACTTGTCCAAAGTATCTCTTTAGTTAACTCAGTGAGGGCGTCAAGCTCCGCCTCTGTGGAGCTCATACATACTATGGACTGTTTCTTACTCTTCCAATTTATAAGACATTTTCCAGCTAGGAGGAAATACCCATTGAACCCCCGACTGTCAAAAGTTCTATCTTGAGAAACGTCAGAATAACTGATTAAACTGAACTCTTTAGTCTTTCTATAGTTCAATCTTAGATTGATTGTCCCCTTCAGGTATCTTAATATTCTCTTTAGGGCTTCAAGGTGTAATAACCTTGGTTTCGAGTTATAGCGTGCCAAGTTGCTCAGTGAATGAGCAATGTCCAGTCTGGTGTGGACATCTAAATATTGGAGGCTGCCCATAATGCCTTGGTACATAAGTGCATCCACGGGTGGATTATCCTCACAATCATCTATGTTTTGATTAGGATCACTAACCCCTTTAGAAGGGTTGCAATCGGTCATGCTATATTTCTCTAAAATGGTCTTTATGTATGCAGATTGCATCAAGGTAAGATGGTCTTTGTGATAGTTAATCTCCATGCCCAATATCTGATTGGGCTTAGTCTTAGTGGAGAGAATCAACTCTTTTTTTACCATGTTCATAATGTATTCTTCGAATTTATCGTTATTGGTTACCGTGGTACAATCATCCACGTGTATACCCAAGAAAACCCATTTGCCATTCTTGGCAATCTTATAAAAGCATTCATTTTCCTCGGTCTTAACGAATCCTATCTTTAATAATAATCTATCTAAAAACTCGTGCCAATTGCGCTCCGACTGCTTAAGCCCATATATGGAACGGATCAATTGGCAAGCTTTAGTTTTGTCTTTGTTGAAACCTGGGGTTGACGCATCCAGATGTTCTCTTTGAGGGTATCGTTGAGATAGGCGGTTTTGACATCGTGCAATTTTATAGTTGCGTCATGTTGCACTGCAAGTGCAATAAGGAATCCTACAGTCTCGGTTCTAATGACTGGTAAGAAAGTCTCATCATAAGATTCACCCGGTTTCTACAAACACCCGACCACAACTAAGCGTGTGTGAAAGCGTTTGACTTTGCCATCAATGCCAGTCTTTATCTTAAAGACTCATTTGGACTTGATGGTCTTCTTTTCTTTAGGTAAAATCTTTAGGTCCCAGACTCTAAGTCTAGCCATATCTTGTCATTCGTCTTTCATGACTTGTAGCTATTCATCTTTTTGAGGACTGTTCATTGCCTCATTATAATCTTTAGGGATCTTAATCTCGTTTGCAAACATTATTCGCTCTTTAATTCTAATAGAATGTCAGACACCTCTGTCCAATAGTTCTTTCTCTTTTTCTTGTCTTAACTCTTTATTTCTTAGTTCTATTATCGCTTGGGTATCACCCTTCCTGAGACCACGAGTCCTAGGCTCATCTGGATTTATAACAGGATGGTTATCTCTTATGCCATTATGATCATTGGGATGATTATGTCTTATATCATTAATATCTTGGGGATGGTTATTTCTTAGTGGTTACCCTCTAGCAGTGGGATCAGTATTGGAGCTCTGGTCTAAATCTAAATTGATGACCAATCCCTGCCCCACTTTTTTTGAAAATTGTGTTTCAGAATCAGCATCGAGGTCATCAGTGTCTGAGTCATTGTCAGAATTAATGACATCATCTTCAACGTCTTTATGAGAATGGTTATCATCCTCATCTTGTTCCCTATCAGAGTTAAAATCCACATCTAAATACATGTGTCCTAACCTATCCTTGAGGAACTCAACATTGTATCTTTCAACGATTGTGTTAGTCTTGGACATTAAGATTTTATAGCTCTTTCTATTCTCTGAGTATTCTAGAAAAATTCCTAGTTTCCCTTTTCGGACGATCTTTCCCCCTTTAGTATGTATGACTGCAATGCAGCCGAAACGTCTTAAAAAATTAATAGTGGGGGCTCTTCCCAACCATACACTGTCATGTGTTTCCCCATGTATTCTAGTAGTAGGTGTCAGTTTCTTTAATCTAATTGCACATAACAGTGCATCTCTCCAAAATTCTTTCAGTAACTGCAAATCAATCATAAGCGATCGCATGATTTGCATGAGTTCTTGGTTGGCGCGCTCTGTTACGCCATTCATCTGAGGGGTATAGAGTATAGTCAACTTGTGTTTAATTCCTTGTCTTGTTAAATATTCTTGCATGACCTTGTTAACAAACTTCCCCAATTATCTGTTCTAATTTTTTTTACTCTGTTACCTGTGTGTGTCTCTATCATAACCAGAGTTGACTTTACTAAGTCATGTGTATCTGACTTCTTTCTCATCTGGTAAATAAATGTCTTCTTGCTATAATTGTCTATTATGACTAGTATATAGCAGTTCTTATCATGAGTCAAGGACTCAATGGGTCCCATAAGGTCCATGTGTATGAGCTCCCCTATTTGTTTGGATGCTCTTTGGGATAGTCTTTTGTGTTTACATTTTTTGATCTTGCTTTTAATACATGTTATGCATTTCTTATTACACTGAATATTCTTAAAGTCTATTTTTTCAATACCTTTTACAAGTTTTTTTTTTAATATACTTTAATATTTTATAATTTAGATGCCCATACCTAGTATATAGCAATTCTAAATTGTCAGTTGCAACTTGTGCGTAATCTTTATTTAAATCTACATATGTTTCTACAAGGTATTTGCTATCTTTTCTTATAGCTTTTAGTAAATAATCTTTAAACTTTATTTCCAAATCCTCATTCTTAATGACAAACATTTCTTTCTCAAAAAATACACAAGCATACCCCTTAGTAGTGATACATGGAACAGATAATAGATTCTCATTGCATGAGGTTACTATCAATACATCATTGAGATTTGTTATCCCTTTCTTATGATCTATTTCTAATATTCCTACTCCCTCTGAGTACACAGGTTTACCTGCTGTGTGTATAATCTTTCTCACTTTTCTTAAATTTTTAACTAAATCTAATCTATTACAAATGTGGTTGGTAGCCTCTGAGTCTACATTCCAAATGATTTTCGGGGGGTCTTTGTCCTGTTTTAATTTCTTTATGTTTAAGTTTTTATACTCTTTGTTTAAATAATTAATTTGTCTTACCATTTCTGATGTGTCTTCACAGAATCTGTCGTCATCTGAAGTAGGTCATCCTTCTTTAAAATGTGACGGAACTACTTTTATTTGCACACGCAAGGTGGCGTCCCGTAGCATTTTCCCCTCCCCTTTGCTCCATGAGGACCAATGAGGAGGCCAGGCCATTTGCTCACTAGATGGAGCAACAGTAATGTAAATATAAAAGCACCTGTAACCCATTTTTGCACCCCGCTTGGCACTTGACAAATTTAAACTTGACATACTGATATTTGAAAGCAATCTTGATATTGATATTTCCAATAGTGAAAGATCTATTCATTACTATTTAGTAGTAATCTTGTACTAAGAGACAAGTGTTGGGAAGACAGTAGATTGGGCTTTTGGCCACGACTGTTAGTAACCAATCATTGGAAAGCGGTAGATTGGGCTGAGGCCACGACCGTAGTTGCCAATCAAAGTAATATTCTCATTCTACAGGAAATATTACTGGGAATCTTCTGCCTAAGGTTCTCTGCTGTGAGAGAACTGTTAGTTGCACAGCAAAGCCTTTCATCGCGTCATCTGCCATTTACCCTTGCAGGAAGTCCATCTCGCTTTGTGAACATCACTGAGGGACCCATCAGGAGTAAACTTTAGGAAAGCGCGTAATTATAAATTTAAGTAATTTTGTTATATTATTTTTAGTCAGGATAGTAATGGTGCGTAAATTTTACTCTTGTACATCACTCAACCCTGCGCATGCAGATTTGGAGTGAGAGTTTAATTAAACCCTAGACTCACGCTTTGAGTAACTTTAACTTTAAGAAAATAAAGTAGTTTTGTATTGTATTGATAAACCGTGTTGTGGATCTTCCTTTACTTTAAATCAAACATCTCATATAAATCTAGTGCCGTCACAAGTGGGGGCCTGTCTGAGATAAATTAAAAGGTAATTAGAATTAAGATTAGATTAAGTTAGATTAAGTAAAATTTTAAATAAAGTATTAAAATTTATATGTGGCTAAATTAATAACTTATTTCAAAAATATTAATAATCAATTGGATATAACTTGTTGAATAAACAAAAATTGAAGTTTTGAAATTGCTATTGGAAAATTCTAAAAATAAAAACTTCTCGCACAAAGGATTTTGAGAATTGATAAAAGTAACATTGTAAAACTTTACATAGGTAATAAAATTTTACAATAGCGGAAAGCGCAAACGAATTTGTTAATGAGCCTAGCCATAACCATGGAGTCATTACCGAGGATGACCCCAGTTCGAACAATCACTTAATTGTAGAGGCTGACCCTCTTACCCCTCAGAGTAGAGTTTTGGTAGATCAAGAGCACCGTTTACAACAGGTGTCTAATGTGACTTGAGAGGAAGAAGCTGTGCATTGGGGAGTGCCCCAAGGCATGTTTACTACGGAAGTTTAATTTTGCGCATTTCAGAGTTTTATAGCATCAAAGAAAAGCCTTAGTCCTGATCCTGGTGCTTCTGGTGTTGACCCTCATGCGAAGGTCAAGCCTACTAAAGACTCTGTTCGTGCAACATCTCCCGTAGTACAACGTGCCATATGCACTAACAAGAGGAGTGCACCAATAAGATCCACCATTCATGACAGGTATTGTGACAGGAGTGAGTGATTTTAGTTTCCAAATACAGCCATAGATGGCACTCAGATAGAATTTAGATGTAAATAATTAGAGTTAGAATTCCTTAAACCCCTATTTTAAAGTTAGAATTGGCCAATTAAAATAGCTAATGGGAATTAGATAATTTCTTGTCCCCCTTGGGACAAGATAGTTTGACCCAAGTTAGTGTATAAATTGGATAAACCCCAGTTTATCAGTGGCTTCGGCCATACTCATACACTTTGATAACTAAACTAACTGATTTAGCTTTGATGCTGATCTTGCCTTTAACTAGGTTTCTTTAAAAAAAAGTCCTTTGAAAAACAAGGCATGGCTGCTTTTAAACTGACCAAGAGAAGAGCTGTTCTAAGCCAAAAGACCTTAGTCGATTAAGGCATGGCTGTTTTAACTGACCAAGAGAAGAGCTGTTCTGAGCCAAAAAGACCTTAGACGATTAAGGCATGACGGTTTATTGTCACCCAAGTCCTTTGAAAGAAAAGGCAGGGCTGTTTCAACTGCCAACCCGCCGGTATGTCTTCTCTTAGACATATTAAGTGGCCCTTACCCATGCGACTTCGTTATAGAGCTGGGGTTCTTTTTCCTGTGAAGTTTGCTTAAACTGAACTTTTCTATCTTCTTTTATTTTCATGCATGTGTGTTTTCTAGCAGTCAAATAAGTGTTTTTAGATTTAGGCAACTTTTACTAATTTACTATCATTTTTGTGACATTTTCAGGAACCCACAAAGTTTGTGAGATGTTTTCCCTTAGGACATGGCCAGCGCATTTTAGTTAGCATTTTTAGTTCATGTTTTACTTTATTTTAAATCATTCATGTTCTCATTATTTTAGAATCATTTTATAATGTTAATCTTTAATCCTTTATAATATCTTTAATGTTTACACTTTCATGATACTGCTGTTAATTTATTCTCCTTTTAAGAATAACTTTTTGATATTAATATATTTAAAATGTACAATTTGACTTAATCTCTTTTTAAAATGGCTTCCATAATATTTCCCTTTATATTATTGTATTTCATATATTATTTAATTTACCATTATATAATTTGCATAGCTGGGTGAGCCTACTCTCTCAAGTTGAGAGAGGGGTCAGCTTCTTGTATTATTTTATTATTTTGTCACACTGTTTAGCAACTGAATAAACAGTTATGTTATTTTTCAAATAGAATATTCTTAGCCTTCACTTCCTATGACGTCACACATGAGTCCCGTCACAGTATTTTTGAGTAAGTCATTTACCTCAAACTGGTAAATAAGCTGCTCAAATATTTTTATGCCATGAACAGGTAGAAAGAAATAAATCAAACATCAAATTAGGACTCTTTCTACTGTGGTAGTACACTTTTGGAGGTAATTGGGCTTGTGCAGGAATATTGTAAACAACTGTTGCCTAGCAACAAAATCCTAGAACTACTTTTTATGACATCACCATAATCCTGGAATAGACAATTTCTGTGATTCCACAATGCGCATGCGCATGCGTACGGCGCCATCTGGTGGCAAAATTTGCAAATACGCATACATGTGTTCCCGTAAATACAGAAAAAAAAAATTGGCGCTATTTCAAATCAGTTAAAAAGTAAAAAAATGAATGCATACAATCTGCTGCAGGATAAAAAGGCAAACTGGAGTTTGAATTTGGAGAATTTACCTAAACTTGGAAAAATTAACAACATTGCACCTTTGTTACTGAAATCAAAAAAGCGATTAAAATACATTGCTGATGGATATGTAAAAAATTTTCGCACATGGCAGTGTGAAGAAAAAAAACATTTTGCAATAAAAGCTAATATCAAGCCATCCATGAAAGCAGGCTATTATGAAATATGTCTGCTTTTCACAGAAAATAGTTTTGTTCACACATACTGTGAATGTCCCGCTGGGTAAGTTAACTAAGTAGTTAGGTAATGATTTATAACTACCGTCTTCCCTTGCCTTTAAGTACATGTCCCTGTATCCTAAAATGCCTACTTTTTTGGCTTACTACCTAGTACCCGACAAGGACATGTCCCTGTTCCCGAGTTTTTTACGGACATGTCTCTGTCCCCAAGTTTTTAGGACATGTCCCTGTCCCTGAGTTTTTTACGAACATGTCCCTGTCCACGAGTTTTTTACGGACATGTCACAGTATGATGTATATGTATATGTAAATTCAATAGAGATAAACTCACTGAAACGTGCGTTAAGAAATTGAGAGATGTTGTTATTCCATGTTTACCTGAAGAAGCAGTTGAAAATGCTGATATAATGATTAATGCTGAGTTTGAAGGAACTATGACGTTTTGCAAAAATAATGGAGAAAACTTTAAACGTTAGATCAGTATTTTTTTTATTTATATTCAATTGCATTATTATTGTTTGATAATTTTTGTTTACAGTAGTATTGTATAGTACGTGCAATGCTGAATTATCGATAAATTATCGATAAAATTTTATTGATTGCGATTGCGTCGTTTTGTGTTCATTTATATGAACATGTCCTTCTAACTCGAGTACAAGGACATGTCCTTATAACTCGGAGGTAGGGACATGTCCTTAAAGGCGAGGGAAGACGGTAATTACTTTTATAGTTTGTCTGGTAACTGTCACCATATTGGTGCAGTTTTAGAATTTGGGCTGTACTTGCAAGACAATAATGTGCCAGAAGTACCTGCCAAAAGTTGTACAGATGTATTGTGTAAATGGATCAATCCAAGCAAAAAAATAGGAGATGGCAAGGAAGTCACAGACTTGGTGCTTACACACGTAAATAAGGTCAGTATTAATTAAAATACACAAATGTCATAATTGAAAATCTTTTTTTTTTATTTTTAGAACAAGTTATCAAGGGCAAAACGTTTAAGACCAACCCCTGAGGAATATGATCCCAGAGACTTGGATGATCGCAAACTGGATATTGAAAAAAAGGAAGCATTTCTGAAATCTTATTCTGAATGTGTACCCACTTGTGGATTTGTGGTTAACTATAGTGATAGTTTACCACCAGGTAAAGATAAGATTTAATTGAATTCATTTCACATCCATTATACACAAACTTATACATTATAGAGGTGGCTGTATCTTTCATTCCCTATGAAGAAAATCATTCATCTATACCACTCACAGTGACTAGTCAACCAAGTAATTTAAACCATTTTAAAATATTAATATTTTTAACAATATTTTGTAATATTTACAGTTTTGCTAAAGTTTCCTGATTTACCAAGTACCTCTAAAATTGATAATAAAGTAACAATATTGTCTCATGAAAAAGAACACTTCAATTCTAATATCAATGGTAACATAATCAGTTCTTTGTGTAAATGAATTAATGGT
>JAQFZN010002661.1:0-10800 GCA_034687075.1 Geophilus carpophagus | reverse complement strand
ACTTTACTCAAGAAAATATAAAAAATGTGGACTAAAGCATTATCCCAAGTTACATCATTAAATTGGTTAGATTGTGTGCAATTTAATGCAATTTCAAGCTTTTTTCAAGGGATTAAAATAGATTTAATGCTATTTCAAGTTGTTTTCAAAGGATTTATAATATGAATAGAGAATAGTTTGTCATAGTTTGTCATCGTTTATTATTTCAGCCAATCAGCTTCGTCGACCAAAGCACATCCGGTTGACGCACCATGATGCATTTGGTCGACGAAGCTGATTTTTGTGCACCTTTGCATGACTGTTTTTTGTGCGTCTTTGACCCGTTTATATGGGTTCCCGTCAAAAGGACGCCGGAAAAATGGAACACAACCTGAGGGTGCCATCAAAAAGTTGCGCACAAAACATCGCACATCAAAAAGGCGCGCGGTTTAAATTTAAAAATTAAAAACATTTAAATTAAAAAATTGAACAATGTGGAAATGACACTAAAAATGGCACAAAAACTAAAAATGACACCAAAAAATAGACACGGAAAACTAAAAATGACACTAACAAATAAAAATAATACCAAAAACTAAAAATGACACAAAAATTAAAAATGATACTAAAAACTAAAAGTAGAAATAAAAACTAGAAATCAAACAATTATTTTTTTAAATTTACAAACACCAACAGAAGAGTTTTTTGCCCACCTATAAACTGCTTCGTGCACCTTTGTTTGTAAATCTAAATTTTTATTTATACTTTTAGTTTTTCAAACAAAAATAAATTTTTACATTTATCGCACATCTTTTTGTCGCGCGACTTTTATGTGTGCGAGAAGTTTTGTTGCGTGACCTTTTGACAGTGCCATTAGGTTGCACCATTTTCCAGCGCACTTTTGATGTGTCACTCTTTATATGAGGGGAAGCTCCATTATTGTGATGTCATATTAGGGGAGGGGAGTGGAGATTTTGTGACAATTTGTGACGAGGGGAAGGGGGTATCAAAAATAACAAAAATTTGTGTGATGTCATTTATGGACAGATCCTTGAGTATTTCAAATCCAGAGTTAAAAGGGGCACTCCCCCAATGGGGGAAGGGGTTGCTTGTTCTTTTGAAGAAGCAATAATTGTAAAATTATTGCTTTCTTTTAAAGCCAAAGACATGGTGATAGTAATTTAAGGTTGCCATCTTTGTTTACTAATTTCCCATAATTACCTACAATTCCTATCAGACTAGCCTATTCTAAATAAGAAAACTGACCAACATGAAAATGAACAAGGGCAGGCATATGCTAGAAGTCTAATTGCATGATCTAAAGGTTTTTTCCACTTTGTTCAAAAATCACCTGCTTATGTCTCCTGCCTGTACACATGAAAATGCATCATAAAGTGTGAGGAGTAAAATAACAAAAAGTTTTTAATATATCTTTTTGAGTTTTGCCTTTATTGAACAACAGTCCTTACTTAAAAAGTAACCCTTGTACTAATGTAGAAATAAAAACTTCTATAACAGAATTTCTTTGTTAAAAATTACACAGTAATGTAATCATTCAGAACAAAAACATAATTATAGTTAACAAATTAATACTCAATTGTTATAACCATTGGCCTTTTTTCTTATGCAGTGTTAACAGCTTGAGTTTCTTTGAGGTTTTCTTAAACAGAGTGTAGGGGATGTGCAGATTGAGCACTGCATTTAGTTCCATGCAGACCAAAGAATTAGCACTGTTTTCCAACCTTTTTTGGAGTTGCAACTCTTTTTTCTAATGGTCTAGTAGACTGAGACCACTGTGCCACATTGGCATGGGTTATATTTATCTGCAAATTATTTTGGGGGGCAGGGTAGATCATTGAAAATATGGTAAATGGTTCTGATGATGGTCCTGTGGTGGGAATCTAAAAGACATTCAACTTAGTGGTAGGAGTGTATGAGTTCACATGGTTTAAAATAAGCCAAAATTTAGATAATTGAAAAAAAATTAAACCCATTTACAAATTAATTACAACAAAAAACCAAAAGTTAAGGTTTGACTAAAGTGGTGAAAAGATATCCATGGGAAAGATAAAAATGCATGGTGGGTGTTTCTATTCTGAAATATATGCATGTTATACAATTCCATAAATTAAATTTTGCTTAATAATGAAATACCAAATAAAAACGATAGTTCTGAATGATTGATAGTACATAAATAAAACCTGGAAAATTTTGAAAATTTTAAAAATGTCATAAAATTAGAGTGAACAAATTTCTGATCTTAGAATAAAATTATTATAGATTTATAATGATTACGACTTGAAGTGTACTACTGTAATAGGGCGGCCCAGGAAGGCAATAAAAAGATTATAAATTTTGAGAAAATGCATGTGGGTATTTTTTACTATTAAAGGAGCACACAACTCCAAAATTATTATTTTCTTGTATAAGGATAGTATTTATTTAAACAATTTTAATGTAACTTTAAAGTTCACAAAATTACAGCACTTTAATTTTTTCATTCTAGTGTCTAGATACTTTTGAATTTTATTATTGTGATCTAAAAACTTTATAGAGCCAAACAACCCATAAATAATTAATTTTTTTGTAAAAATTTGACTTAAAACCCAGGTGCATCTTATACATGGATACTTATTTTTTAAACTAACAATATGTATATACATTAATATATAAATGTATATTAACAAAATAAGTTATATATAAAACCTAAAAACACAAACACAGGTTTTTCCATGGTTTTCAGGTTAAAAAAGCAACTGCATCTTATACACGGTATTGTCCTATTCGTGGGTATTTACAGTATGTATAGTAGCAATAAATATTTATCCATATTTTTTGTTTGTAATTTGTTATTTAATAATTAGTGTGGAACTACAGTAGACTCAATTATCCTGCTGTGGATTATCCAGTTTGTGGATTATCCGTGCATGAAATTTTTGAATTAATTTCAATTTTTTTTAATGAGAGATACAAATTTTGTTCTCTCTGTTTCAAACAATTGCATCATCTGATTAGTCTGTTTATGATTACATCATTCAATTAGTTGGTTTTGTTTTAGAAAAATTTGTAATGATATTAGAAAATTATTGAGAAATTTTCATAAACAAATGAAAATTACAGACTTTCTTAATAAATAATTTTGTATATGTAGTAATAATAAGTCTATAACTTGTTCTGAGTGTTTTACAATGTAAAAAATAATAATAATAAAAAGATTTGGATTATCTGTGTTTTTCATTTATTTGGGCTTTTCCTCCCCAGCATTAGACTGGATAATTAAGAGTCTACGGTATTTCTTTTGCTCAAGGTTACAGTTATGACTTTACAAAGGGGGAAAGCTGAAACACGGAATAGCCAAATTAAAACAAAACAAATTACAACTTGTCATTTTGTCAAGATAGTATTTGCTTTTTTGCTGTTACTTAATAAGTGCTTGTTCCCCCCTTAAAAAAATCTACATTATATTGATTGATGCTTACGCAGGCTGGGACAGCAAATAGAAAATCAGAAATAAAAAATACTTTTTCCCTTATTTCTATTACTAAACATGTCCAATAAAATAATTCAATTTTAGAAAAATAACTTTTTCCAACCGGTAAAAAATCACTTTTGAGTTGTGTGCTCTATGATTGATTTTTGTATCTAAAGGCCCGATAGGGGTCACTGAGAGTTTAGGGAAATGGAAGATATGGGATCACAACCAATCAGAGGGCTCTCCTCTAATTGATCATCATCTTGGGAAACAACACGTGTGAACATGACAGTCTTGTGACATCCATCATGGGACATGGTCATGGTCCTTTGATAGAATGGTCAACCAACTCAGTTTTTGTAGCTATAGTTAAAAATGCAGTTACCAGATGGCACTGTCATCACATTATGATCTATGTAACTGTAATCTCTATGCTGAAATGCTGTGCCACAAGCTGCAAAAATTTTTACACATTTATTAAATCCATTTATTAAATTTAAATAGCAATTGCATTTTAAAGGAAATTAAACTTTTTATTTGTTATTTAATCATATTGTAAATAAAAATATATTTTTTTCAAAAAAGACAAAGCTTCTGACCAGGTTTCAAGAATTTGTTTTAGTTTCCTATTTTCTGGAAAGAAAAATATTACATTTCAGGATATTGTTATATCATTTAAGTAAAAGTAAATTTTACTGGACAGGTTTATTAGAATTTATTAATTATTTACATGAAAATTAATAGATTATTATTATTATTTTTAAATAATGTTTTCTATTTAAAATATGTATAACATATTAGTTTTATGACATCAATTAAAATATCTTTTTTTTTCAAATTATTAATTCAAAAAGAAGCAGGAAATAGTTGTAAAATGGCAGATGCAATTCAGAGCAAAAAATTACATTTGATCCAGTACATTGAATACATTAAATTTAATGTCAAATGTGTGATTAAAAATGTAAATTCTATTTTTAAATTACAGTATGATAAAACAACAATTGAAAAATTAATGAAAATAATATAACATAACATTTGTAACATTACAAATACAGTTTAATGAAAATAAGGTTGTCTTAATACATTTAAGCCCCCTGGGCTAATAATATTAGGCAACCACCTCTTTTTTATATAATTAAAAAAAATCTCATTTTTAGTGGGATGGTTCCAGCCAAGGTACTTTTTGGTGTCTCTCTCAAGATCATTAATGCTTTTGGATGTATTTAAAATATAAAACCAGAAATGTCACATATAATATCATACTAATTCCCAATGAAACATGATTTGTGTCTATAAAATTGTGTCTTCGATTTACATTTGTCCTGTTTTCGATGCAACTAATGATCACAGTTAGAGTAGGACAAGTACTGGAGTTACTAAAAGTTGTTTGCATACTTAGGGGTGAACTAAACAGACTTTTTTGCCATTTTGTAATTTCGTTTTACAATTCCTCATCTAATAGCAGACAGCATGTTTAGAAATAATTTTTCTGGATTGTTTCTCATCACATTTCATAAAATGTATCAGTAAAATTTGCTTAAATCTAATTTAGAAGAACATATTTAATAATGGTTTTGTACATTAATTGTAATTGTCTACTTCATCACAGTGACAGATTTATACAATATTACCCAGAGGACAATGCACAAATTTTCCAATAAATAAAATAAAATTTTAAACATTTTAAGCACTCAAAAATTAAAAAAATTTTGCAATTTTGTCTTTTGGGATATGTTTATTTTTATCATGAAATCTTTGAGTTGAAGGTTAGTGGAAACTTTGTTGCAACTTGACAAGTTACAAATTCCAGCATACTTGGATCCTATTTACAAAGGTTTGCTTTATTTTATGAAGAATAGTCTTCTTATTTTATGTAGAGAAAATATTAAAAAATTAACTGATAAAATACAATAATTGTGTTCAGCCTCTTGCCATCAGCATAATTCTGTTTTGTTGTTTACAGCCATAGATCTACATGTGACTACAGTGCCATCTGATGGCACAATAAGTAATTATCAGAACCATAGCATTAGAACAGTTAAGAGTTGGTTGACCATTCTATCAAAGGACCATGGACATGGTTATCTTAAACACTTGTAATAAGGATGACAGACCTGGTGATTCACAGTCTTACTGCCTTGGGACTAGCCAGTTGGGTTTCCCTGACAGAGCCAGTTCCTGATGGCAAATGAGTTAGTCTAATTTGGCATTACATGCAGTGCTAGATCTAACCTTACCAACCAGCCATCAGGCTTGGTTGGGGGACTCAGTGTGATGTTGATGTCAGCAGCACGCTATAATTAACATGGGTTGCAAGAAAGGACTGGTAAATAAAGATTTGTTAAACCTTTATTGATGATTCCATGTCAGTTTGTATTACGCTCAATCTCCCTTGCCTCTCTAATACGCCCAAACCTATTGAACAGGCGAGAAGTGGTCATAGCCCCTTTAAGGTTATTTTATTTTAACTTCACATTTCAAATAAGTGATATAGTTTCAGTTTTACTTTAAAGGAAGTTTGCAAAATTATTTATGATATGATTATTTGCATTATTGCAATCATTGTATTTTTTGTAATATTTGTAATAATTACTAAATGTCTTTAATAATTAAATATAATTATTAATTACATTTGGTACATTATTTAGCGATGTTACAATGCTGCAGATGTAGCAAGTATCACTATTTATTTCAAACTGCTAATTTTGCAACATTGCAGATATCACATGTATTCCCAGCTAACATTTTAAATTGGCGCAATATTGGCCAAATCTAGACTAAATATTGGTACAATATGGGCATGCAATATTGTACCAATATTCAAATGAAACAACATGCATTATTTGCTTAATGTTGGCCAAAATATTGGTACAATATAGGCACTCAACATTGGCTTAATGTTGACTAAAATATTGGTATGTTGAGGCATACAATATTGTACCAATATTCAAATGTAACACTGCAATATTGTTTCCAAAGTTGGCCTGATATTTTATCCAATATTAATGTAATATAGGTAGTAACATTAAATTTAAATTATCACAGTAATGCTAATAATATTTTTTAATTTATTTAATTTTTTTAATTTTATATTGTTTAATAAGAAATAGCATTAATATTATTTACACTGCCAAAAAAGTGTGTGCACAATTTTAAGGCAATTGTAAGCTCTACATTATTGACATGTTCAGCACTCAACACAGAAAAACCTTTTTGATCAAGGTTAAATTCTGTAAAAGGGAAGCATGCTTTTATAATCCTATCCTTTCAATAGGCAATGTATTAGTTGACTGTTATTTGAATGGTGTGAGAATCAATCAATCAACATTTTAGTTTTATTTTACATTAATTTTGTATTATGATTATATTTACAAATTTAATATAGCATTTCGTATTTATTTCTTACATAATAAATAGTAGATCTGCAGTAGATCACAAATAAAACAAAAAAATCATTTTGAAAATTAACAAATAATTGTTTATATTGGGTAAATATTGGCTGGATATTGGCAGTACAATATTGGGCATATATTGCCATGCCAATAATGGCTAAATATTGGTTAAATATACATGTATTGGCCATTGAATAACCATGATAACCAATGTTGGCCCAATATTAGCCCAATATAACATGTTAGCTGGGTTGCATTTTCTTTTCTGTGCAATAATTTAAAAAAATCTTATGATTAATCACAATATCACATAATCCTTTTCTGGTTTATTATTTGTCACAAGTATTTTTACTTTTAATCATTTATTTTGCTGTGGTGTTCTGTAAGCATCATGTTTTAAATTTATCTGGTTTAGAATCTTTTGGGCACTTGGTCTTCCTGGGCCACATGGTTAAAGAAAACTAAATTAATAATAAAAAAAATTGGGTATTTTGTCCTTTCTGGGCCATATGTATTTTTTAAAATTTTTGATTTTTTATATGGTGTCTCTGGACCACAATACTGTACTATTTGTTGCATGCACTTACCAAGGTAGAAACTTCACCGATAAGATTAAATCTGTTGATAACATTTTTAATTTTGGTGACGATGCTATCAAGCTTTTCACCTCCATGCTTGGTTATATGTTTAACTGCGGCTGTTAGTTTTCTTAACAGACGAAGAATTATGGACAGTAAAACATTTAGAATGGGTGTTACTCCGGGAATATTGAGTCGTATCTGAATGGTATCTGATGGTATATCATTATTCACTGTTGCAACTGCACATACTGCTGATAACAGAAGTATGACTTTTATCGTAATAGTCATAATAGATCTACAGAAAATTTAATATTTAGAAGAATGCAATAAGGAGGAAAAATAGCATGTGGAAAATACAAAATTAATTTTAAAATTACTAATTTATTCTTACTCTCTTTCTGGTGCTGCAGTAGTATGTTATAGAAAACTAAAACGCATTGATTGATTTAATTAAAAAGACAAATATTATAAAACTATAAAAGCATTGATTACTTTTTTAATAAATAGACAATTAATATTTTCAATTAGTTTCAGCTTTGTTTTCATTAACTTTATTGAATAACTATGTAAGGTTTTTATGTGTTTGAACAGGTATGATGTGTGGGATATTTTTTTAATTTTTTTTCTTATACTTTATTACAAGCATGAGTTTGGCAAATTGTAAATACACTTGTGTGCTGTCAATTTTTTTAGATTTACCTTTATCCATCTATAGCTGCTGGATTAGTTTTTAATCTGGATTAAGATATTGCACCACCTTCTCTAAATTGGAGTTAATCTAAGAATCTCAACCAGATCAGTTGGATAGTTTATATTTTACAATATTTGCATAAATTATCTTTCTTCTTGATTATCCAGATTTTCCATTATCTGGACCATCTTAGTCTCCCTTTAGTCCACTGTATTTAGTTTATTAATGATTGTAAATTTAAAATGACTTCTAAATAGGTCTAAATAAAAACTAATAAAAATTGTAAAAGTTTTTAATTGATGTTGAAATCAAAAACAATTATCTGCAATTATCAGTTAACAGTAATTTTAAAAACACCTTACTTCATTTATTTTAATAATCTAGTAATTGCAGAAATTAGTAGTGAAAATGAAAACAACTTCTCTATTACTAAACCAGTGTTGTATGCTGCACCCTGGTGAGAAAAACAACAAACATCAATGTTTATACATGTTGTCAGAGGCTAAAACTTCACATCTTGTCAGATGTAGGATGCCAAATAAGGAAACGAGGGAAGTAGAGTGCATTCACTTCTATTGCTCTCGACCGATTCAACTTACGATTAATCAATCGACCCACTTGCTCAATTACGCTTAACATTATAAACTAATGGAGTTAGAATAATAATGTAAGTATGTATTTTCAATTATAATATTAATGTTATATTTATTAATAGTCCGGTGAATGGTTGTGTAACGATACATCATAAACTTAAAGGTTGCACCTCTTTATTTTATATGGGCGTTGGTCGGTTTTAGTTTAGTTTGAATGGTGAAAATCGTTTGATTTTGATTTTATTTTTATTTGATTTGTTTAAAACCTCTGTTAAAGTTCAAGTGTCTTAATGCTTATGAATGTGTAGTTACGGTTCATCCAGGGTTTAATTTTTAATTATCCTGTTGTAGGTTTTAGTGGGCTGTGGGGTTATATTCTGTATAGTTCTAAATTTTGCCACTGGGAATGATGATAAAAATTGAAACAAGAAAAGTCGAAAATTGATTTATTTAGAATTTAAACATAAAGTCAAATTAAAAGTATTCAATGCTCTTGAAATAATTTAAAAATGAAAAGTATCAAAAAATTCACACGGATTTTGAAATGTTTCAAATCTTGCTGTAAAAGTCAATGAAAACGACATTTTTTATGTGAGGGGGCGAAGATTTTGGCCAGATGTTCGTCCTACATATGGGAAGTCCTTAAGGGTTGTGCTTTCCTTACGTAGCTTTTGGTGTCACGGGCAAGCTGTTGAAATTATTCGTTAATATTTATTTATGAAATTTAGGTTACAGTCGTGTGTAGCAATATTTTACATGTTCTAGATAAGTAATTTGAATTACGATGATATAATAAAGTGAATTTTTTTTTCATTTTGAATTTCGGTTGTGGTGAAATCAAGTTTAAATTGCGATGAAAATTAGAAAGTTTGGTGTGGTTACTGAAGAGGTGTTTCGCTGGAATTCTAGTACAGTGAGTTGTGTAAGTTAGATCTAACAAGTTGTGGGGCTTTTGTGCTTGGAATATTTATTTTGGGATTGAAAATGTCTGTTTGGAAAGGTAAGGATTCATTGTGTTTTATTTATTTATGTAATTGAGACATGAATTATTTGATTAGCTTGTTTGAAACTTGTGTGATTTAGTTTTCCGTATTGACTTTTTAAATATTTTTTATTGTGCAAGATATTTATTGTGCATTTTCATTTTATAATTTTTCGTTTGCGATTGTAATTTTATGAATTTTATGCTTTTAATTTAAATTATGTATCAAATGAAAAGTGTGTTGGCAAACTCGTTTGATTTTTTTACCTGTTGTTCATTGAAGGTTATGAAGTGGTATTTGCAATTTTTATAAGCATTTTGCAAATGTTGCCAGTGAGCCAAGAATTTTTTATTGGGAGTTTCATTGATGAAAAGGTCATTTATTATTTAAACTGATCGAATTTATAAGAAATTTTTGTTATTTCACTTTCTTACTTTTTTCATTTTTTATTTCACTTCACATTTTTCATTTTTTCTGCTTTGGCCTAAAATATTGCAATTTTATTTTGTTTTCTAATTGAAAAATACACTGAGTTCGTTGTGAATAATGAATTTCAGTTTCCTATGTTGTCACGTTTCCGTTTTAGTAGGAAATTTTGATTTGAGATAACGTTTCAATTCACAGTTGCTAATATGATTTCCATTCTTACGTTTTTCCAGACGCATTGCTCGCTGATTTGCAGAGCACAACAACCCATTTGAACAACTCGATGAAAGATAACAGTGGAGGCTACGGCTCGCTTACGACCAGTAGCAGAACGTACTCAAACACACAGGAAATGATGAGCAATAACGAGAGATCAATGCAGTCTGAACAATATGTCGAAATGTCGGAAAGAGATTCGGTAATTAAGATTGATTTTGTAGTATTTAATTAGATTATAATAATTATATTATTGGATTTTAATTAATAATTTTGTTTACAATTTCTGTTCGTTTTGATGTTGGGTAAACAGGATATACACATCTTGTAATGCTAAAATTAATTTAAGGTGATGGTGAATTCAAATAATTTTGCTTCTAAGTTTTTGTTCTTTTTAAACTATTTGGAAAATATTATTTTAATATAGTTGGACAATCAATTGTGTAACTATTATGTATGAGAAATAT
>JAQFZN010002660.1:0-10801 GCA_034687075.1 Geophilus carpophagus | reverse complement strand
CATCTGTTACAAGTTGTCTGCAATCATCTTTTTCTGTCTTCTCTTTCTGGCTACTGTTCATTTAACTTTCTACATCTCTGTGTCTTCTTCTTGTCTACTTGTTGTCAACTGTCTGCTCTGTCTACATCTCTTTCTCTACTCAACTCAACTCAACTCAACTTTCTCCTTGTCTACTGGGGAGAGTTCATCTCAACCTCTTCTTATACTCTTTTCAATTTCATATTTTTTGCCCCAGACTAGGACTAAATCTTCTCTTTATTTGGTAGTGAAAGCAGCACATGCAAAAGCATGAGTCATCTAGTTCCCATGCATTCCACTTAGCATAGTGGCTTTTTTGTTAGTTTTTTACTCTGTTTTTTCCCATTTGAAATCTGAATCTTTAATACAAGGGTTTATAATAATTTTATAAACCCCTGTTTTTAGCCAAATTATTTTAGTTTAAAATATTAAAATCATCAAAACTTTACCTACTTAATATCAAGTGTCTCTACATTGTATTTTTATAACATTATCTACTTAATTAAATCAATAAAATACATTTTCAATAATATCTAAAATGTTTATATATATTTTATATTTTCCATTAGTTTTATATAGAAATAAAATACATTATCAAATGAAACTCAAATCTTTATTGTTTATTCTACAAAGTCTTATTTTATCATAACTAAGACGAAAAGATCTAAACTTCAAATCTCTCTATTTGCAATCCAAAACCACATCACACTTTAAAGGAAGATATATGGATAAGGCTACCACTTGGCTATGATTCAGACAAATCCAAGGCATGCAAGCTATTACGGTCCATATATGGGCTCAAACAATTGGGCCGTAATTGGCACGAGTGTCTTGATGGAATTTTGACCAGGAGTGGATTCCAAAAATCCAATGATGATGAATGCCTCTACTATAAATTTAGAAAGAAGAAATGGGTCTTTCTAGGAATTCACGTTGATGATTACACAACGATGACTAACAATGATAAGTTAGAAAAGGAAATGATAGATCTTATAAGAAAAGACCTAATTCTTTCTACAAAAGAAATGCCAAACCAGATTTTAGGAATGGAAGTTAACTACTTCCAAGAGTCTATTATATTAAGTCAGGGAGCATATATTAGGACATTACTTGATAAGTACATGATGGATGATTGAAACCCAGCCAAAGGTGTTGGGGATACAATCCAAAATATTGATGATTTTAATGATAGTCCTGATTTTGACTCTATGACATACCAAGGACTTATGGGTAGTCTACAGTATCTTGCTGTATACACCTGACCTGACATTGCTCACACTTTGAGTAATCTTGCATAATATAACTCAAAGCCAAAGTTATTACACATTGAAGCTTTGAAAAGAGAGTTCTCAGGTACCTTAAAGATACAATGGAATTAGGATTGATTTATAAACAAAATAAGGACTTTAACCTTACCGGATATTCTGATGCCTCTTTAGATCGTATCATCAATAGTAGGAGGTTTAATAGATATCTATTGTTTGCAGGAAGGTGCTTGATAAATTGGAAAAGCAAAAAGCAATCCATAGTGTGCATGAGCTCTACTGAGGCAGAGCTTGATGCATTAACCAAATTAACCAAGGAAGTCCTTTGGTTTAAAGATTTATATAAAGAATTGTTAAAAATTAATGATGTAAAAATGAATATATTTATTGACAGTTTGAATTTGATAAAAGTAATGAGAGAAGGATGCCAAAAACTGCAAACTAAATATCTTACTCGTAGAATTAATTTTTGTAAGAATTGTATTAATTTTAATGACATTATTTTAGCTCATATAAAGGGAGAAGAAAATCCGTCTGACTTGTTGACCAAAACCGTGAGCGAAAAAAGGATGAACGCAATGTTAAAAGACTTTATGAATGTACCCGAAAGTGATTTATAATAATATAATAAATCGAAGGGAATATGTGGGGATTTAGGATTTAACATATGATTATAAAAGTGTTTGTTGTATTATTAATATTCTATGATTATACAGTATAATGGGGACGCGTCAGGGGTTCGAAATCAATTGCTTCGAATGCAATTGATTTGAAATTATTTATAGATGAATGCAAATTGTTCGAATTCAATTGCTTCGAATGCAATTGGTTCGAAATTATTATTTAATTATTTTGAAATTATTATTAAATTATTGCAATTGATTCGAAATTCAAAAAATGAAAACTTTCATTCTGATTACATGTCACAGCTCCATAATTTGCTAAAAAAAGTTTTCCATTTATTAATTTTTAATGCTGAGTTTCTGGTATTACAAACAAGTACAATTTCATGAACTTTCGATTGAGAAATATTTGATTACATAATAAAATTGAATCTGAAAAACTTGATAATTACCCATGCCGCAGGGAGAAATAACTAATTTTTTCAAAAATTAAAAAATTACGTTTCAACTTTGAAAAATTTTCAAATTTATTTGACGGGAAATGTTAGTTATTTCCCCCCGGGCTGAGTGCGTCGCGCACGGCATGCACTGTAGTAGGCTTCCGTACTCGGAAAGACCTACTATACTTTGAAAAATTTTGACGGGAAACGTTTGTTCTTGCTCCCCGGGTCAAGTGCATCGCGCGCGGCATGCGTAAGTTCGGTTCTCGGGAAGACCAAACGTTTGAACCAAATGTTTTTGAATTTCTGAATTGTTTCAAATTTTCGAATCAATTGTTTTTTTAAACAATTAGATTCGAACAAATTAAATAAAAAACATTACTGTTTTTTATTTAAATTTATTGTTGTTCGAACCAATTGAATTCAAACCGGTGACAGCACCCCAGTATAATGACTGTTAGGATGAATTTTTTGTCTATTAAGTCTAGACAGTATTCTATTGTTAAGTCTAGACATTAGTGTATTGTTCTTTGTTAATGAATATAGCCCGGACGCAAGTCGCATGCCAGCTATTGTCTTAATGATTATAACGGTTTTTATCTGCTTTATTTTGTATAACCTGTCAATCAGATGATGCAATAGTCTGCCTGTATATAAGGGCAAGCAATGATGTAAAACCACCCTCTTTATGATTTCTATGATTGTAAGAGCAAGAGCTCTGCTTTATTTCCTAAGTAAGAAATAAACCTTTTCTACTTTTATACATTTAAGTCAATAGCATCCACATTCTCACTCTGACAATAACAAACATAGCGAATCTGAATTGAAGAATTTAGTTAATTCACTCACTTCTAAACACTGTAAAGTTCTTCAAAAATCACTATTGAAATTAAACAAGCATTTTGGAATACTCGAGCATTTTAGATTAAACAGACAGTTTTGGGATTCCATAAGTATTCGTGATGTAAAAGCATTTTATAAAATTGGTGGTTTGACAAATATGTTACAACTTTTATTCAAACCAAATGCAAAATGAATAGAAAAAGCAATCAATATTCTTACAATTTGTTGTCATGTAAAAGAATGTCGTAAAATGATTTCAAATACGGAAACAATTTCATTATTAACATCCTTGTTTAAATTCTACTAAAAAAATAAAATAATCCAAGTTTCTCTGTGCAAAACCATTTTAAGGTTTTATTTTCAAGAAGAATAGATATAAATTCGGTCATAATTGTCAGATAGATAACTCTTATATGTTTAAACGGAACGCTGCCATTACAAGATCAAACAGTTCAACTAATCCTTACTAAATTTAAGCCAACCGATAACGATTTAATGGATAAAGATTCTCAGAATGATAGCTGCATTGATGGATTATTTATACCCATGTACTGAGATAGTTGCTCAACAGATTCGAACAAATATTGGTATTGCAAATCTAGTAACCTAAGTGCAAAGCAGCAATGCAAATCTACACATATTTGGATTGGCATCATTAGTTCACAGTAAATAAATTTATTAAGCCTTAAAGTAGACAATCGAATAGCAAACTGCAGCAAAAGCGTATTTTACCAACAGATGGCAGCAAAATATAAGGTTTACTTCCGGTTTGGACAGCCTGGCATCCTCGTGGTCAACGTGCTTTTAATTACCGAAGATTTTGCTATCTTAACTTCCAACTACAATGGTTAACAAAGTGAGTTTTTGAATACTTTACTACGTAATAATAAAACAGATCATTAAAAAATAATTTGTTTGCTTTTTTCAGAAAAGCAAAGTAGGAAAGTGTCAGCAAGACGACGATATAAAATAAAGAAAAATGTACGTCAATATAACAAAAAATTAAAACGGGAAGCTAAGAAGAATCCTAAAAAGAATGAATTATAATTTTAATTGATTTTAAAGTGTAGAAAGAAATTTTCATTAATAATTTTATATTTTATTTTTATTTTTCGTAAATTTATTTTGTAGAACTTAAGAAAGATTCTGGAGTTCCTAGTAGTTTAACATTTAAAAAAGAAATTTTTCTTGAAGCTGAAGAATGGAAACAAAAGGTAAATTATTAATTTCATAAAATGAAGATAACTTGTTTATTTTTATAAATTTTAAATGTTATTTATAAATTTTTTTAAATATTATTAATTAGTAGAAATGAAAAAATTGCTAAAAGAAGAACAACAAAAACTGGCAATGGGTAAAGTTGTTGTAAATGCTGAGGAGGAAGAACTTTAATCTGAACTCAATAAATGTGAATCTGAATGGAAAGAAAAGGATAACAATAAAAAAAATTTAAAAACAAACAAAATAAAATAAAGCGTTTACGCAAAGCATTTTCCCCTTATAGTTATAGTTTAAAAGTGGAGTTATAATTATAACTCTACTTTTTAAGCTATAACTATAAGGAAATTTACACTAAATTAGAAAATAGCAGAACCAATCACAGATTTTACCACTATTGACATCATTCCCAAAAATGCAAATGGCGCTGATACTGTTTCTCACTTCGTAATTTCAGTAAGCTATATTTTTCCATCCCACTAACTAATTGCTTCAATCTTATTTTATTTTGACTTGTTTGTTCAAAACAAGTCAACATGCTAACAATTTTTTGTAAATTAATGTAATTGTGAATTAAAAATTTAGATTTTTAGGTATAACCTTAGTGTATTGTCGTCTGTTTAGGCATTTGTTACTTGTCCGGGCAATCGTCCTCTGTTTAGGCATTTATTGTGTGAACACGCTGCATTAACTGAAGTCATGTGACTTTTAATTGTAAGGGAGAAATGCAATGCACAAGCACTCTGCTGTGATTTTTCTCTTACACTAATTTTAACTTAAAATAAATCATAAGTATAACGTAAAAATGCTTTGCGCAAACTCTCTAATACCAATGTAGAATATGGAAAAGTAATCGAAGCTGCTGATATTATTTTGGACACTTGTAATCCATTAGGAAGTTGTTGCTCGCAAATAGAGAAAGCGATTATAAACAGTGATACTAAGAAATTAGTGTTAGTTTTCAATAAAATTGGTAAGAAATTTTTTTTAATTTTTAAAGTGAATTTTGATATTAAAATATTGGTTATTTATTTTTTCAGATTTAGTTCCAAATGAAAACATTTCAAATTGGTTGAAATCGCTCTGAAATGAATTACCAACTGTACCATTTAAATCAATTCAAAATAAAAAAAGAATTTTGTAAATTAAATTATTATTTTAGTTTTCAACAAATTTATTTACAAATTTTTCTATATAATTTATAAATCATTTTAATTTATTTAGATTAAAAATGCAGTTATAAGTAGCAAAAGTAATAATTGTTTGGGAGCTGACTTATTAATGAAACATCTTGGCAATTTTTGATAAAATAAGAAAAAGTCTTAATTTAATGTTTCAATTACACATCATTTAATTTGTACAAATTATTTTTTAGGATAAGCAAATGTTGGAAAAAGCAGTGTAGTCAACAGTTTGAAACAAACTCAAATGCAAGAAAATGTTGATAAAAATATTGTTTTATTAGAATTTTTAGAAGATCCAATTGTACATGTTGAGGAAATAGTAAAACAATGCAACAGACAGGAATTAATTTTATTTTATGCTATTCCTGGATTCAGTTCGGTAACAGAATTTGTACATTAATCACTAAACAGCAAGTGAATCTCAAGAAATATTGTGAATTTAAAATTTTTTATATTTTGTATATTATTTAAATTTTTAAAAAGAATTGAATAATAAAAATGAAAGTAAAATTTGCAATAAAAATTATAATAAATTTTTATTTACAAAAAGTGTGGTATAAAATTATAGAAAATACATTTATTTATTGAAAATGTGGTGTAATATTAATAACAAAATAAAATTTATTTATTGAAAATATGATGTAAAACTATTAGAAAGATAATATTTATCAACTGAAAACTTGATGTAAAACTGTTGAAAAGATAATGGAAATATAGAATGAAAATATGTTGCTTTCCAATTGGAAATGCATTGACAAACATAATATTTTACATTGATTGGAAAGTTACATTTACACTCCAAAAATATAATTTTTTCATTAGATTTACATTCACTTAATTTGTTGTAAATTTGATTTTTTTTCCAGTGAAAGCAGACGGCTTTATGCCTGTTAATTCATGTGCAATCACAGATTGATTACGCCCTCTCTCACAAACTACTGATCTTTCTATCTGATCAAGGAATTGTTATATAATCTGCTTTCCATTTCTTCTGCCCAGCACTTGGCAATAAGAAACACTTTACAGAATTCTTTATACCTTGAAAGCTCTTGCCAAGACAAACATTTTGGCACTAATAATGTCACTATGCAACTAACAGTTCAGCTGAAATCAATGATTGGTAAGCCACATACATGGCAGTTTACATTAAATTTTTGATTTTCTTTTTGTCTTGTACTGAAGACATTTTTGGTATGTCTTTAGTAAACCAATAAACTAAGTTTAAAGCAAACTAGATCATAAATACAGAATGTTTTTATTCAAAACAGCTTGTTTTAAGGTTTTCACAACACCTCTTTTTCCCTTTGGATGCTAGCTTAAGCATCAGCAGAAAGGTTTTCTCCTCCTGATCATGAGTGAAGTTGCTTACTCCCTCTCTTGCAGTTGGGATTAGTTTATCCCATCATATCTATAAAAAAGAGGGCAGGCATATTCTCCTAATAAACTACTAATTAATTCAAATGATGCTGTTTATTTGTCTATTTTAATAAAAAAGAACTTTTTAAAATTGAGCATTGCTATCATCAGTTGTCAATTCCCAATTTAACAAGGGACTATCTTTTTTGCCGATGCTTGTGCTCTTTCTGGTAAGCACATCTTTAAACAGTCTGTTTCTAGCTTCTTACATTAACATTGCCCTTTTGCTGTTAATAGAGCTGTTGCATATGGTAAGCAAAGTTCTGTTTGCATTCCTCTAACACAAAGACTAGATAGTCTTTGCCTACTTTAATAGATCTTATATTTTCAGCAGCAACTAAAATGAGCAGTTAAATACAATTAAAGTTCTTAAACTTGCTTAAAATAGAACTTTAATTTTTAGAAAAGTTTGCATTATTTATGCCCTTTTAGAACATTATTTCCTATCACTTCAGTTCCTAGTAACTTATAATTAAACATTTAAAGATCTTAGGCTGACTGCCTTGATTTGTAGCTCTTGCATCTGATTTTTTCATGCAAGATTAGGACCTTAGTAAAGTGCTGAATCTCTTTCCTCCCATTTTGTTAATTGCTCCAACTGCTATTAAAATTGTTAAACTATTTTAGATGGCTCCAAATTGTTTAACAAGATGTTCTCTCTTTTATTCTCGTTATTAACATAGGAACTTGGTCTTCCTCTTTTTTTTCATCTGCTGATGAATAACTTCAATCATCTAATTTTATTTAGATAAATTCAGCTAATGAGAAGCTTGTGTTTGCCATTCCTTCCCTTAATCAATCACTCGATTATGAAGTTAGTGCAGTTAAAATTTCGGAAACCTTGCTCTACTTATATCTGGCACCCAGATATGGTATTCAGCTTTCTTAGCTCTTGTGACTGAACAACTTCATTTCTTTTGCTACCTTTCTAATTCATAGTTGATAATTCTTGTCTGGCACGTGGACACCGTGCTCCAGTGCCTCAACTCCTTTGCTATTGATGAAAGTACATCTTCAACCTAATCAGCGCACGTTCATGCTCTTAGCATTAGATTCAACTTCACTCTCCTGCGTTGTCCCCTTGACAGGGACACACAAGTCTAATTCTTCTTAGCCTTTTGGTTTTCAACAGTTCTGGAATTCTAATTTCTGCCTTATGGCAGTGATTAGATGGTACATGGACTATACTGCTCCATTTAGGAACAGCTTGGAACAGCTGTTCTTGCTCATCTTCCTCTCACGATTTCCTCTGTGCACTCCACCAGAGCTGCTGCTACCTCTGCTGCTACCTCTGCTGCAGCTGCCTGAGGTGTGACTTTAGCACAAATAATAAAAATGCAGACTGGTCGTCTGCTCGACTGTTTAGAGACGTCTACAATAAGCCTATCCAAGACGTGTGGAGATTTTCACACCACTCTTGGAGAGCTACGAAAATCCATAGATAACAACATTTCCATACGAAATGTAGTTATAAATTACAGTTTTACTATTAAATGACGTAAAACTTATAATAAAACTTTATAATAATAAGTATGAAAATGTTGTTACTGCCTCACACCCTAGTTTCTGCATAAAACTTGTTTAAATAATTTTAGTTTAGTATTATTACTAAACCCACCCTTGTGTTCTAGACGTCTAAATGTCTTACTTAGGATAGTCAGCTTGGCCCAAGGCGATGTCATCTACTGCAAAGAACGACTCAAGCATCATCAATATTGTTGTCTCGTTGTATTTGTTTTTAAGCCACTTTCACGTGCATTCCTGTAGTGGCTCCATTAAATAAAAGTTTATGTCTCTTAAAATTAAAACTTTGTTTGTTTTCTAATAAATTCCTAATACTTCATTTTATTACTTTTTCACTACTCGTGAATCTTTTGCACTTCTTAAAGTGAATCTGTTAAATTCCTTAAGTGCACTCTATAGAGTGCACCTGCTAGAATTGCAATTTTTGGAGCTCGCTTCTTAGATTGCGCTTCTTAGAATGCGATCTCTAGAGTGGGCATACTAATTGCACTCCTTAAAGTTTGCTCGTTAGAGTGTACTTGTTTAATCACGCTCCTTAAAGCGTGCTTTCTAAACTACACCTTTTAGAGTGCTTCCTTTTTTAAATGCGCTTTACACTTGCGATATTAAGGCCCTATTTGAGGTCCTAAAACCCCACTTGAGTATTTGCTTGCTCACAACCTTTTGAACACAATATCTAAAACTAGAGTTACTTTTTCTATATCTATATTAATTCAGACTTGCAAGGTCCTTTGAACCTTGCCAACATGTTTCGCATTGAACGGTAATATTAATAATTTATTGCTTTCATCCAGTTAATTAAACTGGCGATACCCTGGTAGTCGTGGGCTTGTATAGCCCAATTAGCAACTCCTAGCATGTAGCTTTGAAATTACTGAAAATAAGTCAGATTGATTGGACAATTTATATGTAACAACATTTCCATAATTATTATTATAACTCTAGTTTTACGTCATTTAATAGTAAAACTGTAAGTTATACACTCTCAGTAGACAGGCGACACCGTCTGCCTCACACATGAGCCCAGACAAGCGGACTACCCCCACAGCCAATGCAAATCGGCGTGGCTGCCCACCTTGTCTTCTCAACCCCGAAGGTTACTAGTCACCAGTGGGAGGTACAGGGTTTGTG
This sequence comes from Geophilus carpophagus, assembly GCA_034687075.1. Classification (NCBI taxonomy): domain Eukaryota; kingdom Metazoa; phylum Arthropoda; class Chilopoda; order Geophilomorpha; family Geophilidae; genus Geophilus; species Geophilus carpophagus. Next base: position 1,139 of record JAQFZN010002660.1, on the reverse strand, counting down.
AGGGATCTATATAGTATCTGGAAATCCCCGTCAGCATTCCTACTTGTTTGACAAAATTGTTGTCGCCAGTAGTGCCTACATGGAATCTTACCTAGGTTACTCATACTGGTTATAGGCTTAAAATCTGCAAAAGCACAATGTGCATAAAGCTTAGCCAATGCCTCGCCATGACAAGTATGCAAGCATACAGGCAAGCATAGAGGTTGCGGTATTGCACCGAAATGGCTTGGCGGGCCTTTGTCAGCCTTTTAGTAGTGACCTGCCAAGGCACAATGCGATCATCAAGATTGAAATGGCTCAAGAGTGGGTGCCCTGGCAGAATAAACTGCGAGGGCGAGATGCTGGACATCAGGGCACCTGAACCGAAGTTCAGGACCCTTCGATCACGGCAGCTGGCAAGAGATATGATTGAGGCAAATAATTTATTTTGCCAGGCTCAAAATCTCTAGAACAGGCCCCCTAGAACGACCAACATGTTTGGGCATGTCAAAGCGGCAAGGGGAACAGAGCATAATAATAACTAATCCAGAAACATAGTGACTTTGACTGTGTTTGCAACCAGGCTGTGATGCTCGGTTGCACCATCCTTAGGCCTAACCCTGTATGGAATGTAGGGATTAAAATCTTTCAAGTGCTGTCTGGGACAGGACCTGACAGGCCTGTGCTTGAGAGGCAAGGCTGTCTTTTGGCAGTGAGATGAATGTGTTTAGGATGTGGTTGGACCTTTTTTTGGATGTCTAATAGATGTTCACCACATTCATGACTGACATCCATTGAACATCCATAGGATGTCAGGGTGCTATGTGGGACTTGAGCACAAATTCATGTGTTTTATTTGCTAGCATACATATCAATGCATGATTAAAGCACTTGTTGTAGGTACAAAGTCTAAATCACAGACACATTCCTTCTTGGATATGTTCATACAAATGTCGTTTGTAGACTAACTTGAGTCAATGGTTTCAGTGTTTAAATGAATTATGTCTGTTCTTTACGTTAAATCTAGGCCTTATTTGTTCTCACTGCTCAGCCATAACTGACATTCATCCAGTAGTCTATCTTCTAGTTGCACTACATTTCGTATGGAAATGTTGTTTACTTATGGATTGTCTATCAATCTGTCTTAATTTACAGTATCT